>BGPR01000221.1:534897-550820 GCA_013235015.1 Araneus ventricosus
GAATGAAATGATAGAAGTCTGTCTATGTTTTTCATTTACTCTTCGTTTTGTGAAGAATGAAATGATAGAAGTCTGTCTATGTTTTTCATTTACTCTTCGTTCTGTGAAGAATGAAATGATAGAAGTCTGTCTATGTTTTTCATTTATTCTTTCCTTTACTTTATACTGCGCAGATTTCTCAATATCAATTTTTCTGCAGGTGTGCTTTCATTTTCTTGCTCCAAGTAATTAAGTAACACCTCAGTGTGTACTAATGCGTCACCGTGACTTAATTGTTGATGAGTAATAAGATTTTCCTCGTCACTTTCAGGGCATTCTTCGAAATTCCTTGTCTCTTCTGAACCACAAGTTACACGGGACACAATATCATCGCCACTTAACACTTCGCAACATTCCAATGTCGAATCTTCGTTAATCCATGGTTCCACTTCTTCTTCATCTACATTTTCAGAACAGTCCAACTGGAGTCTGGCTGGACGAGTCCAATACAATAGAAAGGGCTGAGAAGAATGCGGTCTTCCCGCACATTCCAACGGCCGCAATCTGAGCTTCTTTTTTTGGAGGGGGGCTCATCCAGGATAATCCGCAACCGGGATAATGCGATCCCGGTTAATCGAGAGTCTACAGTACTTCAATTTTGCAACAATCATTTTCTTCATTCCTATTGGAAAAAATTTTAGCTTCACGAAAAATATAACATTAAACTAAAATGTACTTACCTTTTTCTTCATACGGTGTTAATCGATGCGTTACTTACCGTAAGATACTAAAGTTGGCAATACATTATGGAATTCTTTCAAACATTTTCATTGTTTTTTTTAAAATTTTGCTTCATATCTTTTAATTGTACGTAACGCCTTTGATTTGCTATTATTTTTAATAACATAAATGAGACATTTAAAAATATTCTGTGAACTATTTCAAAAAACATAACAAGCAATCCTAGTTTTTATCCTATTAAGGATAGAAGTTAAAATGAACGAAACCCTTACTAGACTATTTTTCTTAGTTGTAATAATAGTTATTTTGAAATTTTATAGTGTTTTTATCAAACATTTAATTTTTTCTGATGCAATTTAGTTTTCATTATCCTTTTTTTGGTTATGAGATTTTCTTTACTTATGTTTTCGGTTTATAATTTTTCTTAAAAAACTTCCGTTTCAATTTTTTTTAAAAATTCATTGATAATAAGTTTATCAGCCAAAAGAATTATATTTAGTTCATTTATTTCAAATATTTTAACGAGTTATTTAATTAAAATTATGTCTGGAAAAATTTCAATAATTTGAGAATTTTAAAGGAAAATAGTTTTTCTGAAAAAAAATTAATATTTTCGCACAAAACTGAAATTTAATACTACTACCTTCTAATACTTTTTTTATATTTTTGTTAGTTTTGTGATGCAAGTTTGATTTAATTGAAATTGATATTTTTTTTTTAAGTATACATTTCAATTTCGAAAAATATGTCTTTATTAATACATGACGAAATCAATGGAAATTATTTGCGTCTTTTTTTAACTTATGTTCTTTATTTCACTACTACTAATGTTTTTAGGTAGCAGCTTTAACTATTATAACTATTCTCACCTCCTTAGCATGCTACATTAATGCAAACATAGTCAGCAACACGCATAAATTAGTTATGAAAAATGCATTTCCTGAGGGAAAAAAAAAACGTTTTTTAAATTTTAATTTTCTTTCATCGAACTAAACAGATAGTAATATTTTTTTTTTCAAAATTTTGTTCTTTCTGTTAGATAAGGGTGAATCCTTTTATAAAGCTTTAAATAAAAATTTTAATGCAAGAAGAAATAAAAATAAAAACACGTTGCTCTAAAATGATAATTTATTGAAAAAATACAAAGCACACTTTTATTCAATGCATGCAGATAACATGCTATAAAATAAGGCAACACTTACGTAGTCCGAGGCCGACGAGGTCGATTCCTGTAAAAAAAGATATGGAAATTAAAATTTCAAGAAACTTTAAATTTTCACATATGTATATTAAAACATCACTACTTCATAAAATAGGAGTTAAAATTTTTGACTATAGAAATTAAAATATTTTATTGGTAGGAAATATGATAGTTTCCCAATCAAAATAATCAGATGCTGTAAGGTGAAACGAAAGATATTCACCAAAAAAGCATAAAATATATTTTGACTTTTAATTCCTTCTTTTTATGAAGGAAGCCTGATTTCATACAAACTTAACAGAAATTGAGAATATTTGTTTTATAATTCATGTTTCTACAATTTTTAATTCTTTGGCCCTTTTGAAGATGAAAAAAATTACTTGTGACAACGAAGCAAGAACACAATTTAGAAAGTAAAGCCCTAATTGGAAACGAAAAAGCATTTAGTTTGAACAATTTTGGAAACAAGTTTAAATGAAAGGTTTCATTTAACTTGACTTGTTTCATGTTTGTAAGGATGAAATTTTGTAATCGATCTTTCTCTCACTTTTGGACTTATTAGACTTTTGAAATTTCATACGCTTGCGTATTCGCGATGAAAATACAATATTTTAATATTTTTAGAACTTTTTAGTTAATCGATTAATTTAATTAAATTTTAATTCAAAACGAGTAACGCAATTTGGTACGGAATTTGAGAAAAAAATCGATTGCTAGATTGTGTGAAATTTATAATAAAGAATTATAGAATGAAGAGTATAAAGTAGAAATGAACTAAAGTAATGAAGTTTCTACTCCTTAGAACACTAATAAAAGTGTGCTTTAATTTTTTTTCACCTTTACGTCCTATAAATGTTTGATGTCTAGTGTGCATTAAATTTAATTATGTCTAAAATATTGCAAACTTTTTGCTTACAAGTATTTGTGAATATTAGAGCAAGTGATTCTATCAATACTTTATATAACTCCACTTAGTGTCGCATACAGCAACATTAAAATATTGTTTGAAAATTTGTTTGGCAAAAATATCCGTATCATGTACATTTTTCATTTAAATATCTGTTTAAAAATATTTATTTGATAATCCTGCACATTACGTTTGTAAAATTATTTCTTCTTAAAGCATGTGTCAATAAAATGTAGAAGTTGGTAGTGAAATTTAGAGACGAAAGAAGCTATACCATCTGATGCAAAAGTTTCAAAATATATCTTAAAAAAAATCTAAAATATATTCTGCTTCAAAACAATTAAAGAGTAGAATAATATTTTGTATGAATATGAAGATATTATAAAAAGTACCGGAAATTCGGGCCACTATTTCATTTGGCAGAATAAGAGCTTTCTTTGAAATAATGGGTATTTCATGAGCAATTAAATGTTCCGAAGCTGAGAGGAATATTACATTTTTGACTATCCAAGCATTTTGTTAACATAGTTCCTCCTCGTTTTCATTTATTTTGAAAATTTTATTACACATGTGCATATTTTTCTTTCTACATATGTTCACCTATTTAGATTTGAATAATTAGAACTATTTAATATTTATAGACGAATAAATTTATTTATCTATCATTTTTTATTCACTAATTTATTTATGCATCATAATCTTTGCTTTAAAATAAAACATAAATTACTTATTAATTTAATGAGTTAATATGTTAAAGATCTATTTATTCAAATGATGTTTCTCCAGAAAATTCCTGGAATTTCAGGTTCAAATTCCACATCACACTTTGAAAGAATTCTTCTTTCCCAAATGAAATGCCACTGAACGTTTTCATGTTTGTAAACCATAGAAAAGGGGGGGGGGAGTTCGGTAACAAAAATCCGAAACAAAATTATTCTTTTTACCCCAAAAATTTGCATAAAATATGCACAAAAAACTAAAAGGATGCCAAATCACTACTTTGAAAGTTGCGCTCTAAAAATTGCTTTATGTATTTATACATTGAGAACATCTGTTTCAGCTGCAGTCCGAAAATGGATGAAAACATATAAAACTAAAAGATACTTTATGCATCGGCAATCGAGCGTCTCCATAATAAATCACAAACCTCTTATCCGATTTGTGGTTCCAGAATCATCTCGAAAAGACGCAGCTCCAATGAGCAGAAACTGCGGCCGATAGCAGAGCAACTGGATTAAAGCATACGAGAAATAATAAAATGGCGCGCGTGTGAGGTATGCAACCGGTTTAAACCGGATCGAAAACGCGGGAAAATAGAAACAAAAACACTCGCTCGATGTGTTCTTGAAATATTCCTCGAAAACTGCAAGAACTATCGTAAAATTTCCACTTGCGTATCAAAACAAATGGCTAAAACCTGAAGATGACGAAGATAAGACAGGGAACAAAGAGAAAAAAAGAATAATGAGATTTTTCGCGAAGCAAATGAAAAACGATAAAACAGATGCGTCAGAAGTGGTATTTAATTAACGTTACAGAATTTGCTTTAAAAGTTTATTGGTGATTATTCTTAGTAAGTCATCTGTGAGCATTGCATTTGACAGGAAAATTATACCCCATTTCAAAGTTTTAATTTACCAAATAAATAAAGCTTGCTTGCACTTCTGAAACTTATCATTCTTTCTTTCTTTTTCGGAGTGACTCAAATGAATTTAGCATTAAATTTATGTGCCTTCATCCCTCTTGTAAAGAGAAAAATTATTAATTCCACTAACGAGATTAAAGTTGTGATGATTTTTTAATCACATTTTACTGAAACTTGTTTATATCTTCTTTATGATATATTAACTAGCTAATACTTGGTAAGTAAATGTAAAAGAATAATCTAATTGTCGCTTCTTCACGAAAAAATAAAAAATAAATTATTTTAGTGGCCTTAATAGACACGATATCATATAGATCTAATTAACATGGGAAATACTTGCTTATCTTTTCTTCAAAATTTAGTTGAATTCTTTTGTTTTTTATAGCTGTACTGGGTACTATATTCTTAAGATTATATTTTTTTCGATGATAGTTTTTGGTAACTTATGCTATTGAATAAGTGCGGACCATATGTGTGGCTTAAGATAAAGCAAATATAAATATATTAATCACTTATTTATAATTAATTATATAGTAAATAAAGAATTTTCGCAAATGAAGTGCTCACGTTATGGCTAACTGATATTTTATATGAAATATTTTTTTATCAATTGAATTATACAAGCATTATATTATCAATCATACTACTCTTCTATTAATTTGAATTTGTCAATTAGAATGTAATCAATCTTAATAATTTTATAAACAATGAACGCAAGAGGAAAGCGGTTTGATTGCTTTTATTATGTGCTTCAAACATAAATAGAAACTTTTACTCTATCTTTGTTCATGTTAAAACCATTCTTCATACTAAATTTTACACGTCTTGCTTCTCACCATGTCGAAAACCTATATTGTGTTTGTGGTAACACAGAAGACGCCTTGTAGAAATAAACTAAATTCTTGGATACCTAAAGCAAAATAAATATTTATGAAATTAAAGAATACATGCAATCATGTATGAAAACATCTAATTTAAAATCATTCTTATCTTCAGATTTATTTCGAATTTTATATAAATATGAAATGTTCTCTTTTTTTCCTTTTTGCTTCATTGACTTAGTAATTTATTATACATCGATTCAAAAATTCCTTGTTTTCATACGGCATGCTTTCATGCTTTAAAAATGAAATGCTACAGGGTTTCTTTATATCAAATTTCGAACTTGCGAAATCTTTTAGTGAATTATCATACGGGGCGTAATCTGCTGAAACGGTATTGTGGAACTTGCGCACAGCCTCATTAGCGCTAAGTCATTAAGTAGTGTCCTTTGCGCACAAGCGTTGGAAAGGTTGCAGTATTGTAAACTTTATCGATGTCTATATGATTTGGCGTGGCTTTAGCGCATTGAAAACCTTTGGCATATAACAATCAATCAATGTCAGTGCCCCCTGCTTCAACGATGTTTCCGTGGGAAAATGCTAAGGACGTTAATAACTGTTATTCTCAAACAAATAACTAATATTGATATAATTTAAATTAAAATATAAATAATCGATATAAGTTAATAGTAATGTTAAATAAATTGAAAATACATGAATAGGATAAAAAAAGAAATTGCTTCTCAACAAAATTGATTGATAAAGGAACTCGTTTATAAATTTACTCAGCAAAAGTTATAAAAATGATAATTTTGATGTACGAAAAAATGATGCAATATAATAAACCGAGTTACAATTTTCAGTCTGTGGTTTCCAATAATTTTAAAGCTATTGCTCTTACTTAAAAATTTATATAAAAGCAATGGAGAAGGAAAAAAAGCTGACATATGGATCAATATCAAATCAAAGAATGAAACTTTAAAAAATGTTCCTCGGATTTCTCGGTAGGGGTAAAGGTAATTATCAATTTTTCCTTGGGAAAGTGGCAATTATCCCATAGAAAAGAACCCCCTGATTTCATCAATCACTCTCTTATAAGAACGACAAGTATGCATTACCTATTGCCCTTCTAGATGTTTGCCAAGTTTTTCTGCCAAAGGTAATTAAATCCAGTAAACCTACAATGTGTGCGGAAAGTCCACTAGTTAATGATGTGCGGAAATGCGCCTGTGCGCATCGGACATAGAACCGCTGAAACTTGGTTATATATTTAAAATGAATAATTTTTTATGCATTTTCGTGAAGGAATTTCTGATAGTGACCGTCCAGGAAGGAACACCTCTAATGAGTAAACATGATTAATGCCTGTTATTCTTCTTGTTTCTTAATGTAATTTTTTTTATTGTTGATGGAATTCTTTTCTATATCATTTGATGAACGGCTCCTGCTAGAATTATCAAAATTATTCAAATCCTTCAAAATTTCCAATTTTTTTCAAAATATCGACGATTAGGAAATACAATACGGCAAAAAGTGCCATGTGGGCTTCTGCAGAAAGTTATAGTCATAAAATCAAAAGAGTCGTAGTAAATAGAAGAAGAAATTCATCTTTGAAACCTCCTACCACTATTCGTCGAGTACTTATTTTCTTCTGAAAACTTATGTTTTTCCTATTGGTGTGAAAGAGACTTATTCTCAGGAGCTTTAAAAATTTAAGGAAGCTATTTTAGAAGTTGCGTAGTAGATACATTGCGTATTGCTTACATCTTGAATGTTTCAAAATACTTGATTTCGTAACTTATTTCCTGCGAAATTTCATTTATGTAATAATAAATTTAATGCTTAGTGATTATTCTTGAAAAATATTATGAGTGATTTCTGTTTCCAATGTTATTGAACCTTATAAAAGAAAAAAAATGAAGTGGTTGCTAACATTTTTCGAAATTACGAAGTTTGCACTGATAAATAATCAAGATCTATTAATTAAGCTCGTTTGGAAAAGTGGCTGGTTCGTGTTTTGAATAAATGTTTATTCAAAACACGAACCAACGTGCTTTCTCATCAATTAAATCTCTTTTGAAATTAATACATCAAACTTAGCTAAAAATTTTGAAATAGGATTTAAATCTCAAAATTTTTTTATATTATTTACTGGATACTTTCGGCGACCAGCTAGTTCGCTGGAATATAATATCAATTGAATCTCTTATGCATACGCCAACACACACATTCTCCTATATTATTTACAGAGATACAATTATAAATTTGGCGATTAGTTGTCTTTAAGTATAACTGAAATGGTAATAAATGATAACTTGAATAATTCTATTTCACCTTATAATTATTAACACTCGCAAAAGTTATCCTTATGAGATGCCATCAACAAATACCATACACCCTGCATTTCAGTTGGTTTTAATTCGATATCCCATTTGAAACAACATATTTATCATTACAAACAAGATCAAAACAACCAGTCCAGCACAAAAGCGAGAAATATAAATCGACTCAAAAGGTTTCTATCCTTTTATTTTTCGTTTCTGGTAGCGCATGTCCTTTTCTTAAGCATCCTTTGCAAACACCACTCCCAAAAATAAGGAGAACAAGGTTTACCCATTACGTACGCAAGCGAACCTAACATTATCCTAGGCGAGCTACGAGCTTAACAGCGCAATGGGACATGGACAGGGCAAGAATGACTTCTACCTCACCAAAGCTAGGCATGTGACCCACACCCCTTAATGAGGAAGACAATTCTCCCACCCTGTGCTGTTATTCTTTGCTTGTTTTTTACTTACTTTCCTTTTTTTAGCCTAGTGTTAAGATTCCCCAACGGTGGTATACAATGTATCAGTGTCTCCTTTGCAGGTGGATCACGTTTTTATTGTATTCTGTTAGGGCTAAGGATATTGTCCCCTTTTGATGCTGGGAAAGAGTTGCCAGGGTGAAATTTTCTTTCAGTTCGCGAATCTTTTCACTTTGCTCACTGGTCTTTATCTCATTTGTCACTCGGGAGAATTTGTTTAAAGAAGGCACGTACCTTCGGGAACGTCGTTCTTTCAGTAAACGAACATTTTATGTATCACTCTGCTTCTTTGATTGTTTATGGTGTCACTTGGTACTGCTCTTAAACTCAATGGCAAATCATTAAAACTGCAGTGAAAAGAATTTATAAAACGGTACGAAAATTGAGATCTATTTATTGATCTCTCCATATCATTATTTAAATAGTGGAAGGAAATTTAACATTTTGAAATGCTCTTCAGAAACAAAACATAATAATATTCAGTGCTCTCTTGAAAAGCCTTAAACATTTGACTACTAATGGGGAATATGCGTCTCACTTACATTTTAAAATTACTACAGGGATAAAAATTTCTTTGAAACTCATCATAATATTTCCCAGTTGCAGAACAAGAACAATTGTGCACATTTCATCTTTAGTCAGCTATATGGCACAGCCTATTTTCCCTCCAAAAGCCACTGCTTCCTGAACACTTTTCTGCTGTGCATGTATGTTCGATGGTTTTGATGTATTAGTAAGAAATTAACGTTTTCTGCAATAATATTGATGAAATATTGTAAATATGTATATAACTTTCTGCAATAACTAATAATAGTCACGTTTCATGCATAAAAATTTAATTTTTTTTCGAAAGAAAATCCTTCAAACATTCAATTTGTAGCCTATTATCTTCATTTGAATAGAAAATTGGATAAAATATTCTTTAAAAATTATCCGAATTCAGAGGGTTAACTAATTTTCAACGCCGTAGAATCAATGAGTTTCATGAAAATGGTAAGTACATAAATGTCAATTTATAAAATTGCAATTCTTGATTCTTTATGGGGATTGATTGGGAGTTTTGGGGATACTCATTGGGTGTTTCGAGTGATGGAAAGTTGGACAGTTTAGCCTTCATGGTTAAAACTTTATTTTTATAGTTCATTAAGTTTAAAAGAAGTTTTTACCAGAATGTGTATAGACTGAATTATCTAGTGTCATTTTACTCTTTGGTGTGCTTCTGTTAAATTCTTATAATTAGTAATTAGAAAAAACTGAATTAACAAATGAAAATGCTTCATATAACCACCTTGAATTCCACATTTTCCAGATAACTGTGTGAAATTAAATACCATGCTGCTTATCATTTATAAATATTCCATTATCTTGTTTACTTTTAAGAAAAGTAAGTGGGCAAATGTGTACGTATTAGGATTTCTATGTACAAAGATTAGTATTCATATTTAAAAAATTACTTTATAAGAAATCGTTTGTCTTGAATGAACATAAAACTTTCTATTAAAATTCATCTCTAGTGGAAAGATCGGAAAATTCTGTTTTTAAAATCATTAAAATATAGAATTGCTATTTATATATTCTCACAAGACATCTTAATGCCTTAAAGAAAATAAAAATATAATTTTGTGCGATAGTCGAAGACATAATGTTTCTATCCATTCCTGAAGGTTTAAAAAAATCATAGCATTCAGTTTTGCTTTAAAAGATTTTTTATCGTGTATTTATTCTTATACTTCAAAGGTAAGCATATTTATGAAATATTCATTCCGAGAAAGTTGCTTTTAAAAAATTAAAAGAGTAACCCTAGCTCCGCTGTGTTTTAGTAAATTATATCGGTCTACTTTCAACATAAGCACCTTTAAAAAGCGCAGACAAAGAAAACAAATGCATAACTCCATAGTGTTATTTTTCTTCGGTCCCAAAATAATTGCTGAAATTAACTTTGAGATAAATATTCCTTGTTATTTTTTCCAAGGAATGTTTACTATTTATTTTTTCTACAGGTTTTGATGCATTTTTGTGTCAAACAATTTTTAATTTTTTACTTGCAACAGACAGATAAGGATTTCATTTTTATAGCCAATATTTATTTAATCTGATCAAGTTAATACGTAAAGTTATGGGAATTAGTAATTTTTATAGCTGTTAGGTTCACAAACTATGATCTTTAAAGTAACGAAAATAGGGTAAAAACTGGTTCATCTTTTTTCTCTGTCAGAACGTTATTGAATTCATAGTGAATACATAGGAATGAAAATGAGTTCATTATACCAGTGATGGTACTTGGCTCATGACAAATATTTATTCTTTTTAAACTATAATTCTTTAAAATTGTTTTCAACTTTACTATACACATGAGCACGACAATTTTAATGGATTGTGAGAAATTAAATTACATAAGAAGAACGTCGTTTAACTAAAAAAAATTTCGTCAATAATTAGATTTCAAAATTTATATTACTTTTATCACTCTCTAACAAAACTTGAATTGTTTTTCAAAATAATTTTTTTAACATTCAGTTGACACTCAAATAATTCTTAATACTAATCGTTTAAAAATGATTAAAAAAACTAGAAATAAAATAACTTCTATTAAATGTATATATTTAATAACATGACATTAAAATGCAACATGTTTTATAAGCTTTTTTCTAAAAACTTGTTTTCTTTGAGGCTTTTTTCACTCATGTGCTTAATAACTTTTAAGGTCATACTATCTTTTTTCTATTCACAAAACAATTTCTTGCAAAGCACGAAACATCAATCATATGAAAAATATTCTTTTTTATTGAAAAAACTCTCTTTTATATAGGAAAATAGGAAGCAATTTAGCACAATTTTAGATGTTTCAAAGCCATTAGAAATTCCTTACTATTCCCTAAAAGTAAGATATTAGAAAAATACAAAAGAAATAATAAATTTCCCTATCACAATCACTCAAACTAAGCAAAAGATATAGAACTAATTTCATATTCGCCCAGGTGGGCCCTGTCAACGTTCTATGAATCTTTAAAACAAATCGAGTAAAAGACGTAGAACGTAGATAGAAAATTCTAAGGATATTCACCCTTTTCCACTGGATCCTTCCCTACATTTCCAGTTCTCAACTTTCTGAAAAGTATTCGGGAGTCTGGTGTCAGATATCTTACTATTCCTGACAGTTATGGATGGTAGTCATCTTTATTCAAGGACACATTCTCCGAGGATAATAATGAATAAATAATGCAGATGTCCGCATTTAATGTGAAGGGTATAAACGATTATTTAAAAGAATTCAATTTGCTTTTATTGTTATTTCTTCTGGTGTGCGATAGAAATCATAGTCTGAATTGCATGCATAAATAATTTTTTTTAAAAAATATTGCCTTTTTTTGGTTCAACTTAGAATAGAGACATTCTTACAAGATGTACTTTTCATTAGTCCTGTAAACAATTCAGACTTCATTTACGATAGTACTAAAAAATTAAACAAATTATCCAAGTTTTTTTTAATTATATAGTTTTGTTATGAACACGTTATGAAAATGCTTATCAAAAATGCAGAGTTTAAATAGTACAATGAATATGAATGGTGTTAATTTGTTCTGAAAGTCACTATTTTTCCGAATCATTTTCCAAAATTTATCTAAATGCACATTTATCTTATTTTTGTAAAAAAATAAATGATTTTGGTGCGAAAAGAAGAAATGTATATACATTTTTAAATTTATTTAGGAAAAGAAAACTTTGGGGGGTATGAGTAAAAACTGAAAAGGAATTATGAAAAGTTTAGATAAAATTAGAGTTATACATAATTCAATACAAATCAGGTTTTTGTTTGCTTAAATTTATTCATGAATAATTGAACAATCGCATTATTTCATTTTGGCATTAATTTAATTTCAGTTTATACTTGTTTATGGCTCAAGTATTTTAAATCATTTTCTTGATTAATCAAATTACATCACTTAGGACACAATTAATGGAAGATTCATTATTGGAATACGTAAATTACAGCATCTTGGTTTTAAAATTTAAAAAAAATCTAAAGAAACCACCTGTAAGTTAAAAAAAATATTCGGCCTTTTCTTTCTACATTCCACGAGCGAGTTGATTATATATAACTAGAGGCATGTATTCTTTGTCATTCCCAATTATTTTAAAATGATTGTCACAAATAATTGGACTACTATAAAGATTAACGTAAGTAACGGCAAAATAATAAATTATTAAAGGAAAAAATTAAATCAGTAGGTGTTTGAATTAAGAAAATTTAATAAAAATATTTTTAAAAATACACTTATTGGTGTGTAAAAAGAGGTTTTTTTCTATATTTTAATTTTTTCACTTTTAATTTTAATCTAGATTTTAATTAAATTAAGTTTTATTATTAATTTTACTGAAATTTGAAATACGTTTAAAAAATTACTTTATTTCTAAATGCTGATAGGCTTCAGAAAGAAAGCTCATAAACTTTCAAGTTTCTTTTTGTTAAACAATGCAATGGCTGAATTCTGAAATTGTTCTCCACGTATCCTGCTATTGCTAATTAATTTGAACTTGTTCCAAATGAATTGCAAATAAAAAAAAATTAGAGCTTCAATCTAATTTTAAGTAAAATCGAACGTCTTGAAAGAAATAACAGAAAGCAAATCGAATTAATTATTTTTACTTTCAATTGGAATACTTCTACATTTAGAGAACAAATTTAATTATTAGAATTATTAATATTTGCAATAAAATACCGAATATACTTAATATCAATAGGGACGCCTTTTATTAAAATAGTATTCAACAAAATGTTATCTATCATAAAAAATGTTTATTAAGCCATATAATGCAAATTTATAAGCCGAACAGAATTTCAGTTTTTAAATTCCGAACTTTGATACTCATCTAAACTAATAAACATTCAGAGAGAATTCTTAACGAACCGATGACTAATCTGAACACAAGATTTGCTCCAAAATTTAGTCAAACAGAAATTTTCAATAATTATACCACGCTTCAAACAACATCAAATCTTTGTTATAATTATCATGCTATAAACAATAGTCCACACATAACAGTAAATCTAATCGATATTTTGCAGAGACCAAATAATTTTATCTTGTTGTTATGCATGCCTAACCCTAGAATACTAATGAACCTCATTTTAATATGTAGGCACAGAATTGAAATCGTAACTATAGCTGCCGTTTCACCAATACCTTTGCATTTTCGAACAGTAACTATGCAGGGTTAAGCTTTGTGCCTGGATGCATAATTGATTGTATCTCATCATTAATATTTACTGATCAAAGGGTTTGTAAAAGTATGTTGTTCCGATTTAGCATATGTTTAAACGTACCATGACAGTGTAGTTCATTAGATTAAAGAACTATATTTACTTAAAAATATCTAAAGGAAAATATAATATAAGCGATGAACA
This sequence comes from Araneus ventricosus, assembly GCA_013235015.1. Classification (NCBI taxonomy): domain Eukaryota; kingdom Metazoa; phylum Arthropoda; class Arachnida; order Araneae; family Araneidae; genus Araneus; species Araneus ventricosus. The sequence goes on from BGPR01000221.1 coordinate 548,405, forward strand.
ATCCTAGTGCTTTCAAGATATCATTAATATTTTTAAAAACCATTCAAGGTGTCCTAAATAAAGAAATAATTTAAATCATAATTGTCCACTTTATGTCATCATTAATAATAAGTAGTGTAATGTATCAGAATATCAGCTATTCTAGTTCCTTGTATCTTATTGGCTGTAAGAACAGTCTGACTGTGTTTCATTCGATAGTAAGAATGTGTTCTGACATTTCTTTTGTCATTCCAGAATATCATTTCTGACGAATGCAATAACAACATTCTTACAAGAACATTCTTATTCAACAACGATCCAGTGATTATCGTCTCATTGTATTGTCTAATTTAGTGTTGGTATGTTGAATGTAAATAAATATATATTTTTATAATCTTATCATTCATTACCACATTCACCCACACTACAGATATAAAGGCAGTTCATCGTTAAAGAAATCAATAAAAAATTCCTAAAATATGTATTTTGTAACAAATATAAAATTTTGTTTTAGTGATTACTTATAATATAATTATTTAGAAGTTTCCTTACACTAATATGGTTTCTATTTATGTAATTTGGCATTTAAGAATGTAACAATAAGGGATACTGGAAATAAATCTTTCTGGTTGCCAGACGAGTTTTTCTTGAATAAATTCTTAAAATGTAATTAAAAAATAAAATCTTTTCAGTTTGGTTTCTTTTCGTAAACGAACTGATATTTTCAAACTAGGAAAAAATATAGAAAATTTATCTTGCGTAATTTGGAAAAGATTTCACTACGTTAACAAACTTATCTATGAAGCATATTAAGCATTTTTTTCATAATTCAATTAATCAGCTTTGTGTTACGAAACAATTATAATAAATATTTCATAGCTAACAAACTAATATATATGAAGCTTATAAGGTATTTTTTGATAACTCAATTAATTTGTTTTGTGGAACGAAATGAGGAATAAATATTTTTCCTACAGAAATTATTTGATTCTGAAATGACCATTTTATTTTTTGCATGCGTTTTTCCTTAAAATAAGGTATGAAATGCTTATCGCAAAACTTATATTTTTTTAATTCTAAAGAATAAATTATCTGTGTTAATATGCATATAGTCATTACCATTACAACTGTTCAAAACCCATAAATTCTATATATCTGCTTCAATAGTATCTCAAAATGAGAAAATCATGATATTTTCTAATACAGAAAGATAAAGAACGTTTTACACAAAGAGATTTTGAACTTTTATACAAAATCATACAGAAAGATAAAGGAATATTTATAAAGAACGTTTCACACAAAGTGATTTTGCACTTTTATTCAAAATCATACAGAAAGATAAAGGAATATTTTATATAAAATATTTCACATAATGCAATTTTGAACTATTATTCAAAATCTGTAATCGATGCAGACTAACCATGTTTGCTACAGAAATGATAATAATTCATTCAAAACTCGCCGTATGAGTATACTGAAATCATTGTTCAAGACTTTGTTTAGATATCAATTTCATATTCATCCAATTTCAGATCTTAAATTTATTCTGATATGTCATGATCAGAATGTTTGTAAACACCTCATTGTGTTAATAATGTTTTAGAATTTACCTTCTTCAATTTTCATCAATCCTTGACATGAATAGTATTTACATAAAAAGGTCTGATTACTTCTTTAATTGATACATATTTTCTTGACTCTCAGCCATATTAGCCATATTTATTAATATGATAATTGTATTTTATATACAAGGTGTCACAAAAAATTAAAACAACGTTTATTTCCTTGAATATTGATCCTAGACATATACTTCCAATTACAAAGTTTCATCAAATAAAATGAAATTTTTTACGAAAACATTTTGACTTCTGAGGGGAATTTTAATAAAAAGTTTAAAGCATTAAATTTTTATTTGGCCCTTAGTGCAAAAAAAGTCAATTAGTAAAATGTTTTCCTTGCATTCCTCTTTTCACGTACAAAGTTGCAGGCTTCTATCTAGAAAACTTACAAAGATATAAGAAGACAAATTTAGTGACTTAAACCACTTTTCCACACATCTCACTTCTCTTTGATCCAGTCTTTCGATGTACATTTCAGGGATAATATACATATTTCAACAAGTTATTAATAAGGCGGAATCAGGAAATAACAATGTATTTGTTAACTCTTGTTAAATCTAAAAAATAGCCAAATAATGCATTAATTGAAGTATTTACAAAAACAGTTCATCTTGCGAACCTTCAAAAAATATCTAAAGCAGTGACCTTTCAACTGCTAAGGAAAAAGCAGTGCTATAAAAATGTTACTAGATATAATCGAAATATAATTTTTCAAAACGAGCTTTACCTTCAAATAGTCCATACTTGTAGTTGTAACTGAATTGTATTTTAGAGAATTACCGTCGTATCTTTTTTTTGGTGAGTGACTTTTAACAACA
>BGPR01000221.1:551008-566860 GCA_013235015.1 Araneus ventricosus
CATCGGCAACCCCTCATTTACAGCAAAGAAACTGCTGCACAAAACAATGGTGATAATCAATAATGATGTGTCGTCAGAATCTAGTCGGTGATGTATAGCGATTATGATAAATCATTGTCAGTAGAGGTGCCCTTTAATACATTTTCTGTACTTGACCTAAAGAAACCATTTGATAACCCCTTATACCTTTTTTATATATGGCATGCACTGGAAATTAATATTAAAATGCTACGCATTAATATTTTGGATATACGTTATCTAGTTAGTGGTACCTAGCGCTCCGATAAATCAGCTTCTATACATTTGCACTTTAATATTTATAACACAATATCTCGTTAGTGTGATGCAGAATACAATAAATTAATATAGGTGTTCATTAGCACTTAACCTAAAAAAACCATGTAACCCCTTGCATTTTTTATGATTATGTGTGTCCAAAAATAATATTTAAATGTTTTAAATTAATATTTAGGAGATGCGATAATTATTTACTAAATTATAAAAATTACTATAAACCATTATTAAGTGACCTCTCCTTTAATATATTTTCTGTACTTTATCTAAAAATATGTAATAACCCCCAAACATATTTTTAATTTTACATGTACTGAAAATTGATATTAAAATGTTATACTTTAATATATTGGATATTCAATGCCTTGTTGGTCTGATACAATGATTATGATAAGATGTGCCCTTTATTTTTGGCAGCCAACATAAAGAAACATTTCATAAAGATTAGTAATTTTTTAAGCTTTTCTATTGAAAACAATATTAGAATATTTTATACTAATAATTTGTATATTTAATGAACTCAAAATTGCAATTTTAGGGCAAATGTCGTTGAAAGCTTGGAATTAATATGTTCTGCATAACGTAGTAAACTCTAATTAATCTGTAGATTTTTGGGAAGAATGTTTAGTTTGTGAGCTAACATTTTTTAAAGCTGCATTATTTCTCAAGTATAACCTACTGGAAAAAACAGTTCTCTTTCACGACCTGTATATATCACTCAAGTATGACCTACTGGGAAGGACGGTTCTCTTTCACGACCTGTATATATGTATAACACTCATGTTTGACCTACTAGAAAGGGCAGTTCTCTTTCTCGACCTGTATATATGTATAACACTCAAGTATGACCTACTAGAAAGGGTAGTTCTCTTTCACGACCTGTATATATGTATAACAATAATTTGTAAATAACTCTTATAAGTGATTCATTCTTTTGAGGAAAGCATTTGTGATTTGCATTTATATGACTGTCGTTATATCATCTTTAAACATCGGTGTGAAAACTACTACATTAAATGGCCTATAATAATAAAATATAATTTGAAACTTCCTCTGTGTCAGAAAAAACAAATAGTCCAAACATGAAAAATTCTGTGGTAGAAATTACTTGCAAACGATTGTTATTACTACGATTATTACGATTGTATTAATTAAAAACAAAATAATTACTTGGATCAATTAATATACAAGAATAAAGCTAGACGAAAATTTGTTTCAAATATTCATAGATCAAGTCATTGAAGGAATTCACTCTGTTCCTACAAGTTCATTTTATATCTTTATATGTTTGGATATCACGTAAGAATGTGTTGCATTAGAATAATTTATTTGACGAAATTCCTTCATATATTCATATTCATTCATTCATATTATATAATTAGATATTATTATTCATTCATATATCATTCATTATATTCCTTCATATTGTAACGAAATTGTCTTGTGGGTGTACGTGAATGCAATCCAATAAGCAGGATTAAAAAAATAAAGCTCTTTATTTTACAAATATTCCAAGCAAAGAAACGTAGCAAAAGTATTAACACAGCACTTGTAAAAATTCACAACAGAGACTACCAATAAATCTCAACACAGCGCTCAAAGGTTTCTTGTTAGCTCACCAGCTTGCTTGCTGAACATATTCCAACTGACTCTTCTTGGCTTGAGAGCTTGCCTTTCTACTTTTCAACAGGAAGTAACTTCATTACGTAGGAAGTGATGTATCTCTAGAAAGTTCATGAAACCAGTAGAAATAGGTTGAAAGTTCGAGGTCCTTCTAGAAAATTCTCTTTGTCGCCAAACTCGCCAACTTTGCCGCCAAGCTCGCCAAATTTATCGCCAAGTCGCCAAGATTCGCATCTCATGGAAACGACTTTATAGCTTTGTAACAATATTCATTGATTCCTTCATATATAAATAGTTTATGATTCACACTTTGCAGCAAAAGTCTTCTATGGATGATTTTTTTAGTTAATTTAAATTTTCAGTTCTTAAATGTATGTAACGATACAGAAAATAATCGAAATTGTTTGAATGGAACGATGTCCCTGAAACGTTATTTTGCGTTAACAAATGGCAATTAAGCGTCTTTAATTATGCTTTACAGATTATATAAAGTACTGGAAGATGCATAATGATATAAATTATTTTAAGCTGTAATTCATAATATATTAAATCATTTTAATTATAAACTATTAAAAGTTATAATACAGCTTACATTGAGATTAATAAAGCTTAATAATATTCATATGATATATGAATAATTTACACCATACAACAATTCATAGAATGATTAATATTATACTGGTAAATGTTGTTATTTCAGATAAAAGTACATATTATTCTAACATTGAACTATTCCTATAAATATCAGTCAAACAGTAGGTAAGGATCCCAGTGGGAGCAATTACTTGTTAATTATTCAATTAATAACTAAAATATTATTTTCTATATATGAAAATCCTTTGGAAAACATTAATTTATATAAATCCACTTAGTAGCTACTGTTGTTAAAAACGTATTTCTCAGTTAACTTCAGAAGATACTTTTCTGAAATATATGAAGTAAATGCTCTTCCAAATTATTGTCAAAATAGGGACCGATTATTTGAAATCTATGCATTCAATAGGAATTTATTTCCACTAATTGTTTTATGTAGATTAAGGTGGCATTCTAGCATGAATAAATGTTAGGAATTCCTATTTACTCAATGTATTTTCGACCTGCCTACAACGATAATCACTTTTAAGAGTGACCTTTCTATAACGATGATTTTACCTCTTTAGAAAGCTGGTACAGCAAAAGCCCGATTTTTTTTCTTGCAAAACAGCACCCTTTAAGAATATCAGATAACAGTAGTATCTGACGAGGGGGCAAGAAAAAGTAGTGTATTGTAGAAGTAGTTGTTGCCTCTATGAGAAGGTCACGGTCTGACCCCTAGTAGCACTTCAGACTGACTACTTTATTCTTGAAATTCGCTGTTGATGTGTTAACAGTATGAATCTTACGATGGAGCAGCCGAAACATTGGCATAAGAAGAAAAGCAACAAATAATTTAGTTTTAGGTATATTAACATCCCGTTTTGAAGAAACACGAGGGCCATTTTGGAACGGACCTCGTAATTTTAAACCACGGTCAGATGACGAGGAAGACACCTGGGCTGGCACTCCCTCTCCAAGCTTCCACGCCACGCCAACGGGAGTGCGTTTGGCCACTGCGTATGATTTGGCGTGCAGCATGCCCCATACACGGAGGATCTTCAGTGGAATCTGGTTTCGAACCTGGAACCCTCCGGCTCCAAAGCCGATACCTTACGACTAGGCCACTGCGGCCTCCAACACATAATTTAGGAAATCGCTCAAGAACTACAGAAAGTTGATGCTGATAAAAATATGGGGTATATAAATATATGAGATTTAATTATAAAATTTTATATCAGTATGCAAAATTGTGTATTTTATATGTTTATAAAATACAATTTTAAATCAGCTATTATTTTTAAGATGAATCGATAAGTGCAATAAAATATGTTAGTGTATTAATACATATGCACACACATAAGCATTGGATGCGCAAATCCTCAAACTATCTATAACGGTACCCTGTCTATAACAGTACATTTTCTAGGTCCTTTAAATATCGTTATAGACAGGCTTTACTTTATTAAATGACTTGTGTATGTTTGATTGTTTCTTAGATGGCATCATTTAGTTTTCTGTTTCAGTTTATAATTACATTAAATTATTATGTTTAAGCGATGTTTATTTAAATATTCTTACTTGCTTTCAAAGGATCATGTTTATCAAAGTCTATATTATTTAGATTTCGAATGAAATATATCAAATTCATGTAATTGAAGTTGAATGGACAACCAACTCGCCTGCTCAGAGGTGTTTAATTGGCCGTTCGTAGAGGTGGTTTAAACAGTATTCTAGAGCCACAAATTCCGTGCCAAACAAATGTGGCCGTTGAAAGGGGTGGCCGCTTAGAGAAGTTGAACTCTATAAAAATGCATCGAGAGAAGCAGAAAATAAAACAGCAGAATTTAAAATGTGACCCCGTCTTATGTTTGGCAAAATTTATTCAAATTCTTTTGTCATTTCCTAAAGGAAATCTATTTGAAATCCATCTACCGATATAATCTGCTTAAATACTACGCAAGAAACTTAAATACGAATTCATATATGAAAATCAGAATTAAATTTACGAGAAAGAGGAGATGCTTTAAATCAAATTAGCGGCCATACCAAATTAAAAATCACTCCATCCAAATCTAAAATATATGAACGGTGAATCCATATGAATTCTTTTTGCAGCCTCTTGGGCCTTCATCGCAGTAACCGTGGTAACCTTGATAGCAGTGTTAAAAAAAATCACCCTCTTTTCACCACAATAATGCTATGTGATTTGCATCTAGTGTCGTAATCGATTTAACATTACTCCATCACTTACAGAGATTTTTTTCCTCTACTTACTTTCAGGCTTCAGAAAAGAAGCGAGGGCACGCATGAAAAAAAAGTCAAGGAAGAAAGTGATGTATACGTTCTCTCCCTGCTCATTTTTAATGCCTTTTTTCACTCATTTTTTGAAAGTCCGTTGGAACGAGGCGGGGCAGGGGAGATATACGTCGACCTTTTGACTGAAGGGGAGACATTTATGATATAATATCACTTGTACTCTTTTGTTCTTGTTCGTTAATATCGATGATGATGGAACAAAAGCCATCGAACTTGAAAATCGGATGCAACCACCTTAATTTTTTTTTATCTTTCGGCCCATGAAATGCTGCATTTTTTTCCCAGATTTTGGCAGGGTTTTTTTACATGTTTTTTTTTTTTTTTTTTCGTTCTTCATTCTTACTTGATTTTCTGCCAAAGTTCTGAATCAGGGATTGTACGGTTACCTAATTACTATTATTCAGATTTTGAAGCCCTTTTTTTACATTTTTCTTTCATGTTAAGAACTGATCAAGCGAATGAGATTTTGATTTAATTTCATTCAAAAACTTTCGAGAAATCTAAAAAATTATTTTTAGTGCGTTTTATAACGGTAAGAGAAGAAGACATTTGAGTGTAGAATTAAAGGGTTTCTTTTTTAAAAAAATTTCGCTGTTGCAGGTTTTCAGTAAGGTTAAAAAAATGGATTTATTTTTTTTAAATTGAGAAATAGTTTCACAGCGTTTTAAAAGAAAAATTATTTCATAACTTTGACTTGAATAATTTTGATAATAAAACAGGAGGAAGAATTAATTTTCCTCGCTTAAAATATTAAGATCTTCCCAAATGCGTTAATTAATTTCTTCGACAAAATAGACTTTTGACTGAATATCTTTCATGTACAAGAATATTCCGAGAATCAAAAAGCTGGAAGTCATTTTTTGCTTATTTTCTACCTTGCGTTGATGATAATCTTATTATTATGAATTTTTATAAAATTTTCATCATATATAGATTTCAACATAAAGTACATTCTAAAAATATATTTATTTCGAAAATTTTAAATCTACTTGTATTGATTAATACACATAGGGGAACCGGGTTCAAAACAGAACTCCCTCATTTTTTCGTCCAGCTTTTTATGCAAATTAGTAGAAACTCCTTGGATTTCATAACACACCTTACTGCACATAACTCAGCTGTCATGTCCATGAGAGTTGGCTACTACACATAGTTTAGAAGATTTCCTCCTTTTTTAAGCACAATGCTGTAGTTTCACCGAATTTTCTTCCAATTCAAATAAGTTATTATTATGTCTGGATAAGCGCTACTTTTTAGTTAGTATTACTCTTTGGACTGTTCATTCATGAACTTGTGTTGTAGTTCCTTAATTTCTAGCCTAGCTTTACAGTAGTTCTCTGTTTACCTCTGCATTTGGGACATTACAGACAGGGGCAAAACGGCACCCAGTTCCGTTTTTCCCCCTTCCGGAGTAGAAAGTGCTGACGGAGATGCATTGTGAGTTTTGTCGTTGACTTGGCCTTTCCTTTGTTTAATTTTTAACCTTCCAGCGGGAGCGCTAAAATATTTCACACTAGCGGGCGCGTGTCGTACTTTTACGACACAATAATTGTCTTCATTTTTACTATGGCAGCTGCAAATTATTTCATAATACTAATAAGAGACACGACAGAAAAGCAAATCTTTTCATCAAGAGTGAAAATTAATTTTAATATTATTTGCAAAATCTAAAATTATACTAAAATCAGAGAAAGTAAGGAGATTTAATAATATTATTTTATGAAAAAAGGTATTAAGCAATATATAATAAAAAAAATTAATACAAGCTCAAATTTACAACAAAGTCTTTCTTCTTAGTTTCTACTCTTTGTCCTTGCATATGAAACATTGAACTTTTGCCAGAGAGTGACGCTTACAAGTACGCTATATATTGCACCTACTGCATTTAATGGATTTTGAAGATCGTTTTATTTCTTTCAAACACAAACCACAAGCTCTTTTTCTCAATGCTGGTTGCTGTTCACTTGGTTTTTCAGGTTGTGGTGTATAATTTAGATTTAAAGACATGGTAACGTCATATGGCGATGGTCAGATTTTTGGGGCTTTAGTAGTGAGGTGTTTTCGTAAGATTGAAGTTTTTCAAAAAATTCTTCGTCATGGTGGATTATTTTTCAGGATTATTACATATTAAATATCTTTGATAATGTAAAATTAAATATTAAATCGCCCTAATCCGCACTGGTTTTATAATTATCAAACTGAAACGTTAAGACGTGAAAAAAATTATTAAGTTACACGAGCGGGCACGCTGCATAAAATTTACGACAGAAGCATAAAACAGTATCAAAACACCTTGAAACTGGGATAAACCCATTTAATCCTGAAGATAGGGGTCGTATGAAGGAAAAGCAATGACTTTCAGGCAGGTTTGACAGGCAGGTCCGAATAAAAAAAAAACAGGGTATGAAAAATCCCGTTTGTCGTAATATTTGCGCAGGCGCGCCCGCTGGAAGGTTAATTACCGATATAATGTCTGAAGTAATTTTATTGAGATTTATTATACTTAATATAACTTATATTATGTTGAATAGTCATAAGAAAACAATAAACAATCCTTTTTTATGTTTAAGAATTTTCAAGGAGCATACAAAAACCGAGGTCCGTTTTACCCTGTCTCCGGGACAAAACGGACTATTTGACAAAGTTTACGAAATAACAAATAACAATTTAATTACTGATCATAGATTAATTTTTAAATTCATTATGTGCGGCCAAATAAATTTTAGAACGATGTATTTTCAAACTTCTCTGAGTATTATTTACCACTTTACAGCCCTCCAAACCTTAAGTATTCCGTTTTGCCCCGGGTCCCCTTATATATGAGAGAAAATGTACAAAAGTTAATAATAGGTACCACCTCTTTTTACAACGATTCAAACGTTCTAAGAACTATAAAATTCCTATTTTCCTTTTTCATCTTTTGTGAAGAAGTTTCCAGACATCATTGTCATTTTTCATTACTCATTCATCTTCACATTTTATCAATTTTCTATTAATTTTTTTGTTTTCAATTTTCCCACCATTTAATATCCTTCAAAGATTTATAATGATTACGGTTAGAAGGTTTCTTATAGATTTCTTTCTTTATTTATTTCATTTTATCCATTTCTGCCTAAGTGATGATACAAAAATACCATTGTTGCGTCTTTTAGGGATATGTTAAGTGGATTTAATTCTGCACTGTTGCCTCTATTTTACCGAGCGAAGCGCGTTCTCCGTTTTAACTCGAGCGTTGTGTATTTTGTCTGTCTGTAAATTTGATTGTTACGCTGACAACACCAAGCACGTTGTGCGATTTTCTTCAAATTTTGTGTGTGCGCTCCTTGGCACCGTGGAAAACGACGATTATGAAGAAAAACGACGTACGTAAGAATTTTTATTTTTTGATTCCGTTTCAAGAGGGCAGTAGTTTCAATGACTTCAATGTGTTGGCGAGTCAATAACGAGTTTGGCACTATTAAAGCATTTGAATAATTTTGGTAATGGCGAGACGTTTAATTATAATTTTTTAATACTCATAAGAGCAGACATTTAATTGTGATTTTGGTAAAGCTGATGGAAGCAAAGATTTGTATAAAGAATCCTCGTTGAAAAGAAAGAAAGAGAAGATCATAGTTTCATATTGAGCGTTGAATTGTCCCATTTAGTTCCAATTAATCTTGTTTTTGTCTTTTCCTGAAAATATATGTTTTCAACGATTCTTGCCAACGATTCTCGAGCTTAAAATTTTCTTCAACTTTGTTCCAGTATATTTTTGTTGCAACTTTTGTTGTATATTCTGTTTTATAAATACAGGGAGTGAAATTTTTGCATAATATATATTGCCTGGTTTAAAATTGTAAATATAATTTTATAAAACAGTTTATATATGGGATCAAAGAAGGCACCTCCTCATTAGACAAATTATGATGTCTGGTGTCCCTGGAAACAATAATATCTTCAAAATATATGGCAACGTTGGATAAACTTTTAAAGAATACAATGAAGAAGATATCTTAGATTATTTTCTGGAAGGAATATACATGAGGTCTACTGTTCACAGAACTATTAGTATAATGTTTTTTTAAATCAATTGAAAAATGGATGCATCTTTTGGTTTCAATTTAAAAATATTCGTAAGATCGAAAGTATCATCAAAATGCGATGAAGAAGATATCTTAAGATTTTTTCCGGAAGGAATATACATGAAGTTCACAGAACTACTATTATATTGTTTTTTTAAAATCAATTGCAAAATGCATGCATCTTTTGGTTTCAATTTAAACATATTCGTAAGATCGCAAGTCTCATTTCGAATGATTCTTTTGGCTTCTACAAAATAATTGAAGTTTCAAAGAATTGATTTCTTACTTAGGACTCACATGTAATCTTACTTTAATCTTTTAACTACGCATTTGAATATTGGAAAGCATTTAAATATGCTGCAGCAATTTAAGAGATTTTTAAAGTCGCACAGGTGATAACCAGTATGTTATTTATCAGAATTATTCCCGGTAATAATTATGTAGATTTCTTGTTAAATTGATGTTATCATTCCAAAAGTGATGATACCAATAGGTAGATGTGTGACGATGAAAATAGTTAAATGTTTTATAATGCTGTTATAGTTTCCCCAGTGCAAAGCATACGACACTTCCATTAATTGATTAATAAAATAGAAAGATGGTGGAGCGAGTTCCCCTTGTATCACCGGCAACGTTTATTATGTTGGACAGGAGTCCCTGACGAACATGTGTACTAATTTTCCAAAACTATATGATTTAATGTTTTATTCAAACACTTTTTTGACTGGACTTTAAGGATGCAATTTTGCAATTGATTTTCACTCACATCCTCTTGAGCTAAAGTTTTAAAATTCTGCAAAACTCTGTGTTACTATGAAAAAACAATCATCGATTAATTTTAATATAATTTGAATTATTCTATGAGGGCGTCATTTGAATGGGAATTTGATAAAATGCAACAATTACAATATTACAACATTCAATAATATTTATTATAATGAATTGTGAGATGTATTAAAAAATAGAAATAATACATTGAATAGTACATTGAAAAATACATTGACATAGTACATTCAGAAATAGAAATAATAAAAAAGAAAATGGATTTAAAAGACAAGGTTTTATTGATACCAAAGTGTAGAAAACAATTTTTTATCGAAAATATTGACGTCAAATCAATATTACAAAAGCATTAGGAGTTGAAATCAGTGCTATGAAGAAATTAAGCCTCAAGGAATATTATCTCTACTAATAATAAAGGAGAATGTGTGTGTATGTGTTTCCGTGTGTTTGTGTGTTGGCGCTCTACAAGGCAGACCGCTGGATCTAGAGCTACGAAATTTTTCAAAAACATACTTTTTGGAGGTTAAGAATGTGCAACACGGAGCCCTTTTTTGAAATTTTAATTAGAATTTCAATTAATTAAAAAATATGTGAAATTTTGGCGTTTTACCTTAATAACTCCCGAAATGTTACAAAACAAAAATTATTTTTACACCACCTGAAAGTGCAAAAAAAGTATTTTTCCAATGATATCAAATAAGTTGCATTGCAATGTATTCTCGAATTTTAATAAATTAAAAAAAATGGCATAATTTACAACAATACTTTTCATTGTTGGAACACAACTCAAACAGTTTTCAATGTTTAAACAAATATTTAATTGCATATTTATCTCTAATTGTTGTAATATGAGATAATATCCTAAAACATTTTGCTTTTATATTTTATTTCATCAAAAGTTTTTGAAATCTGTAAACCAAGCTCTCCGAGATATTGCTTTGCTTTCATTAATAAATATATCTAGTAAACTGAATGGTTATGGATGCTATGTTTCCATTCTTTTCTCAGCATGTTTTAATCCATCTTACATGTCCTGGCCATAAAATGTTCTGAATCATCTTAATGTTGAAATCAAATGCATATTTTACAAGAGGAATAAAAAAGTGGAGATAATGCCTACAACATGGAATTAGAGGTTATATGAATGGTCAGTTATTTTACTCCTTTACAAAAATTTATGTAGACAATGAAGAGAAGAGGTCCAAAGTTACTAAGAAAACATGGGTTAAATATCTACCACAATCTGAAGTAGTTTAAAATTACGTTGTTGAGAGAACGATGAATATAAAATGATGCAAGATTCAATTGAAATCATATTCCCGGCGAACTAGCTGGTCTCCGAAGGTGGCTAGTATAAAATAAAATTCCTAAATATTCTTTAAAGATTAAATGCTCTCTTATGGTTTTTGCTTTGACCTCCAAGAGTTTTATAAAAAGGATTTGGTGGAAAAAAAGCATATTTTGATTTCTTTTTGTATTTTAAATTTTATTTTGTTTTGTTTACCCATATATAAAAAAAACCCAGATAAGCAACTGAACTTCGCATTTTTCATCAACCTACAGAAAAGCATAAGTGGCACGATGATTCTTCTTGACCTAAATGTGCAAATCAGTTACATATTCAACAATTCTTTTGACGAAAACTGAAATAAGGTAGAGAGTAGAATTGAACTATTGTAATATTCGCTATAACTTTTTCATTTCTTTATCATTCTCATAATACAAAGAATTAAAAAAAAATCCCATCTTAAAGATGTTTATAGAACACTCAGAAAACTTCAATGAACAGCTTTCAAGCTAAAAACTGAGGAAGGAAAAAAAACATCACGCTTATACTTCCGAGTATTCTGTGATTGATTTTCATTTTTTTCCGCGTGATATTGATCATTTTTTAATCTTTTGTTCCTTTGCTTTCCTGCCAGTTTAAAGAGAACATAATACATCACACTATCTTAAAGCTTATCGCGTCAAAGATCTATTTTCATTTCCGAGATCAGTGAAAACCTGTCGGAAACAGGTCTTTTGATAGAAAATATCTTTATATATAACATAAAAGCGGGGAGAAAGAGCTGCCTCACTCTGAGGTACGGAAAGAAAAGCCACAACGTACTCAAAAGGGCGTTCCACTCTTTTCCTGTGTAAAATTGATAGCGGGGTTCCAACCCCCTTTTTTTTCTGGAAGCTTTGAAGTGCATGAAAGGAATTTTAATAAAGAAGGATCTAAGTTTAGTGAAGAAAATAATGCGCCGACAGGGGTTGCTAAATCCAGTGTATGAATGGCAGTTTATTAAAATACTTTTTCCACGCGTTTTTTTATGGGAGAAATTGTTTTCGGGCATTTGCCAACTGCAGCCATACAAGCACAGGTGTTGCAGCGAAGTACATATAAGCTAGCTTTCTTATTCGTACATTAACCAACTTTATGATATGCATTGGATACCCTTAATATGGTTGAGTAACTATATTCTTCAGACAAAACAGCAACCCGGAAATATTTTTACAATACAAATTTTTAAATTGCAAAAGTATTGCAAATAGACTTCCATACATTTCAATTTGAAAAGGCAGTTGACATCCATTCATACCTGCAATTTCTTCGCAAACTTGTACACAGCTATGGGAGTTATGAATAGAAAAATAACCAAAAAGTTTCCTGTATTATGGAAGATTTAAATTTCCATCCGATAGCAGGTGACATTTGTAGAGGAAAGGAAGGAATTTTAATAAAAAGGATTTAAGTTTAGTAAAGAAAGTAATGCGTCGGACAAGGGTTGTTAAATTCAGTGTATGAATGGCAGTTTATTAAAATACTTTTTACCCCGCATTTTTTTATGGGGAGAATTTTTTTTTTTAGCATTTACCAACTGCAGCCATACAAGCACAGGTGTTGCAGCAAAGTATAGATAAGCTGGCTTTCATATTCGTATTTAAACCAACTTTATGACTTGTATTAAATACCCTCGATATGGTTGAGTTACTAGACATTTCAGACAGAACAACAACCAATAAATGTTTTTACATTGTATATTTTTTAGCTTACAGAAATATTGTCTATAGATTTCTGTGCATTTTAGTTGGAAGATTGTATCCATTCATAGAAGCAATTCATTTGCAGTCTTGCACACATTTTTGCAATCTTGCACACATTTTCGCAATCTTTCAGGTGACATTTATGAGAACTATGAATTTCCAAATAATTACGGTGTTTCCTATATTAGGGAAGATTTAAAATTTCCTCCGATATCGGGCGATATTTGAAGTGCATGAAAGGAATTTTAAAAAAAATCATTTAAATTCAGTGACGAAATTATTGTGTCGAGGGAGTTTGCTAAATTCTGTATATGAACAGTAGTTTATTAAAATACTTTTTTGCCTTAAGTTTTTCAGAGGGAGAAACGCTTTTCAAGCATTGATCATCTGCAGCCATACAAGCACATGTGTGACGTAGACTATGCAGATAAGCGAGCTATCGTATGTATATATTATCAAACTATATTATAAGTATAAAACTCCCATGATAAGGTTGAGTAACGATGCGGCATCAAGAAATAAAGCAACCAGGAAGTGTTTATATAATATATATTTTTAACTTTTAGAAATGTTATGTACTTAAGTGCTGGTACAAATAGAAAGATGACATCCAGTCAGTTATCCAATCTTTCACTTTCTTTCAGTAGATATTTGTAAGTTCTACCAATAGCAGAATGCTCAAGGTGCTTCCTCTATTAAGGAAGATTTGATTTTTCATCGGAATATGCATTTAAATTTATATTATTTATACAAGGAAAAGTTTTGTAGTCGACGCGCAAGTTCTGAAAAAAGTGCTGTGTTATTAATTTTTAAATATTTTATGTTTAATATGATACTTACTAGAATGAAATAAACTAGACATGGTTGAGAAACTAGGAGGTTTCGGGAAGAAAAGCAAGCCCTGAAGTATTTATACAATATATAATTCTTTTAATATATAGAAATGCTTCATAGATACTTCGGTAATTTCAATAGGAAAAGAGAGATAATATCCATTCAGGCGCGCAATTCCTTCACAATACTGCGCATATTTTCGCAATCTTTCAGATGGCATTTAGTGGCACAATGAGCGAAGGTACCCAAGGTACTTGCTGCATTCAGGAAGATTTAATTTTCATCTGAATATGAATATTCGAGCTGTCTTCTGATTTGTACAGAGAAAAGTTTTGTAGACGATGGACATTTTAATGAACACAAAAAGTGTATTTAAACAGAATTTGAGGTGTTTTTAAAATGAATTCAAATGATGTAATTTTTGATATTTTTAAGGGACGGTGGACTTTCAAATTTGCAAAAAATGATAAAAAAAATGGAATCAACATTTAGCATTTTATCTCCAAAGTATATTCTTTTATATGAATAAAATAGCATTAAAATATGTATGCAAATGGCTTTGGAGAAGTAAGTTTGCCTTATCTGACTTTCTCCATAAAACGAAGCATTTTTTGTGAATTTATACGTTTCTAAAATGCTGCACATGACTTAATTTTTTAAAAAAAATTATAAAAATTAAAATATTTATTTCTGTTATGTAGTACGGTAAAGCCGGATATCCGATAGGAATTTTTAATTCATTTAAATGATGAATAGCTCATTTTACTTTAGAAAAATATAAAATTTCAATGAAAATTCAGTACGGACGGATCAAATCTTTATCTGAAAATTAACTTTTAAATTAAACTTAACTTTTAAACGTAAATTAAATTCTAAATGAAAAATTTATTTTTTCAAATTGATAGTAAAAAAAAAACTAAGCTAAAGAATTAAATTTCAAAATGCATGGAACGTTCTAATTTTTTAAAGTTATAATTTTTAAAAAATATACTTATTTTAAAAGATTATTTTAAAGATATTTAATATAGTTGTATTCCAATGTATATGTATACAAACTTTCATAACTCTAAGGAAATAATTTAGAGAAAGCCTTTATAGTGTCCACATTCCCCTAAATTATTTATTATGAGTTCTATGTTTGAGTTGATAAAGAATATTTGTTTTAGTCTAAATTTCTAATTTAGTAACACTAATTAGAAATCTTCTTTGGTTATTAAGACCTTAAACCCTCCTTCCTGTAAAGGTAAACATGTATTTACTAGAGAATAAATTTTAAATATCAGGAACTTAGCAAAACAGAAAACAAATCCTCTGCTTAATTTTTTCATTCAACAACGTAATTGGATTTTTTTCTTCAATATCATCGAAATTTTTGTTTTATAAATAAATTTCTTTCATGATCACTAACCGCGGTACACACGATACCGATTTTGTATGAAAAAGCGCATATATAAGTCAGCAAATTTTGAACTATTTTTCTTAATTTCTCTAATGAGGATAGTTTTGGTGAGGGATTTTTTAAAATTTATTTTTGAAATTCTAAATATGCGCTGAAAAAGTTTTAATCATATCGTGTATTTATACCTAATTTGAACTGCACAACTGGAAATTATATTTAATTAATAGAAATAAAAGCTTTTTGGAATATCTTGCATAATAAAACTCTTAGTAATCAGTTTCCTTTTCATCAACTGGCCCCTAATTTTTGACGAATGAAAAATTTTCTTCTTTTTCAGACCAATATAAAAAAAATTTTAAAGATAAAAATAATCGCACTTCTTTTAATTAAAAATATGCGAATATTTAATTATAGTATAACTGTTTAACACGAGCTAAATTTTATACATTAAAATTAGATTTTTATCTTTAAAAATTTCAGCAGATAAACTTTAAATTAAAATACTGAAATTTTTCGAATGCATAGAATTCTTTTAATCAAATAGAATGATCATCCAAAATGGTGAGATTTATGACAAAAGACTTTAAGTGCTTGTACCCCAATAGTATAACATAAACAAAAATTAAGGGAAGTTTTAATTGTGAAAGAGTTAAAAATAGAAAAATAATAACAAACAGAGGAAAATTCTTATAAAATTTAGACCTTAAAGTCCTTTTCCTCTATAGAAAACCTATTCTGGTTTTGAATCTGTATAGATGAATGGCCTCTGATGACGTCATACATCAGATTCTTATTCCTCATCGTTCTTTGTTATTATTTTTATATTTTTAACTTTTTCACAATTAAAACTTCCCTTAATTCGTAATAATATCTTTGTACTTAGAAATTTTTCCTGGACGATGCAGCAATTATTCCTCAACATTGTTTGTTATT
>BGPR01000221.1:576837-608383 GCA_013235015.1 Araneus ventricosus
TAAGGTTTTCATAAAAAATTATTTGCTCGTAAACTGAGCAGCTTTCATTATACAAAGAAATTAGGAAATTATTGAAAGTTGTTAATTGAAAAGAAGAGGAAGTGTTCATGTTTACAAGTATAAAAATGTTTGTTTTGCTAATTATGTCAATAAACTTAATAGAAGCAGTTTTAGAAAACGATCTTTTATTAGTGAATTAAAAATTAGAACTTTTTCTATTTTAATTATTTTCTACTTCGTATAGTTTAATTTATAATGTTTACATTTAAATATTATGGAATCTTGAATTCTGTTATTTCTGAAATTCACTATAAAGTGGAACCACTAGCATGGAATGAAAGTAAAATTAAATTTATTGATTAACTGCTAATTTAGTTCTGAAAAATATAAAATAATGTATTGCCAGAGAGAATAGAAATTTAGTGCACAAAATTTCAAAACTTAAGCACATCAGAAAATGATTGAAAAGTCGTTTCCAAAATTCCATCTTTGCAAACATGAAAGAAGTAAAATTAAATAAAAGTTTATAAGGTAGTGCTTCATGATTCTAACAGATTTTTAATTCAAGTATATTTGGGGAAGAATCAGAAACGTCTTCTTCGACTGAAGTTTGAGAAAAACGTCTTGTGGCTCTGTATTTAACACACTGCAGATGTATTTCATGTTAAGCTGTTGCGGACTGTTTATCAATTGGGTCAGAATGTCAAATATTAGCCTATAAAAATAATCCCTGTCATCATCCCTTTTGCTAAGCCTCATATTCAGTAGCTGAACAAAGCTTTAAAAATTTGAAAAATTAAGCAAATTCTTTCCCATTCTCGCATTTATAACAACTCATATTATTAATACACTGAGTTCAAGTGGTTGCAACAACAAGAGAAAACAAAAAGCGGAAAAGTAAAGACTATTAAAATAATGTCAACAAATCATTTTCTTCATAGAAAAAGGTATATCTGTTCCACATGCACGCAAAAATTATTTTTTACAAATTCATACCCACTCCGCGTCTGTCGAATAACTGATATTAACTCTTTTGTCCCGAGGCGACTTTTTTCTTCTTCTTTCTTTCTTAAACCTATAATTTTGGGGAGGAAACGACATGAAATAGACTCTCCCAACCTGGGTGGTCATTTTCCCTGCCAACCCACCCTCTGCTACAACCTTCCCTTAAGGCGCACGGAAATGGACTGGGGTGGCAAGGATAATTGCCCCCTACCGCTCTTCCTATGCGATCTCAGAACCTCACCTCCCTCAAAAGAAGCCAGCCGCCTCAGACCGGCCTTCGTCGCTGTTAAGGGCAAATTTTTAGACCGCCCGGGCCCTCATCGCTCGGTACGAGAGGGCTAATCATTGCTGCATTAATGCTCAATTCGAAGCTGTTAATGAAAGCCTTTTTCATTTTAGTTGCTCCCCAAGAATGAAGTTCTCCTTCTTCATGTCTTCAGATTAGAAAAAGGAAATCAGATATTCAAAATACGGTGTGCAATGGGTAAAGGTATCGTTTTTTATTGCTATTTAAGATAACAGAAATTCATTCGCTTACATATTATGACAAATTGCCATATGTTTACTTATTACCCTTGACCATAACACAAGCTCATTCATTTTCATGTAATGGCAAATTACCTGAGTCGCTTTGAATCAAGAAATATAAGTTCACTGATATATGGTGCAAATTTCAAGGAATTGTTATAACTGTAAATAAAAACTATCAGCGATATAAAAAGTGCATTTTTCTTTTACAATTTTAAATATTTTTATCTTTGTTTCGAATTTTATTTTCTTACACGTAGGACGACTCTCATAACTGTAAATGATGGTAACGTAACTCTTCTCAGTAGAAAAGCCTAAATCATTTCCACTCTTCTTAAAAGAAATGCATGCCTGAGGCTTCTAAACCGTATGGAGAATATATACTTAGTTTTCATTGCATGTAAGATGGTTTTTTTTTTTTTTGCCACAACATATATGTTCTCTGCATTAAAAGTCGAAAGAAGATATTTTGAGGCTCTCTTTTTCAAGAGTGAGAATTTAAACTTGTACGAGCTCTAACTCATGACAAACTTTAATTTGTTTTCAAAATAATACTAAATATTTATGTGATTTAAGCATAAATTTGGAACAAATTACAAGATTTTCTTTCAGGCATTCGAGCAATATTTCTTTGAAGGAAAATCTTAAAATAACTCTGCTTATCTTTTGGATGTAATCTATTTTCTACATATACCCATCTATCTATCTATCTATATCTATATATATATATAACGCTAAGCCGGAAAAGGACGTGGTGGAAAAACGGGGTTAATTTCTCTTTTGTCGATGGCAAAGTCTGTCGCCAAACAAAACCGGTAGCCTCTGCCATGTTAGGCATAACTTCTTAGGAATACCCTGTTACTATATTCGTTATGGTGTAAAATAACTTTTTCTCTCAAAAAAATGAGTTTAAGACGTAGAGTTCACAATATTTCTTACAATATAATGAAACTTTCGATGAAATGATTCAAAAGAGATCAGTTAGAAGAGATCAGTATGAAGGAGATGGCTTATGAGAGCCAGAGAACGTTCAGATCAAAGTCAAAATAGTTTAAGTCAGCGACTTGGGTTTTTCTGAAAAAAAGATTGAATCAAAAACCTGAAAATAAATTTTATCAACCCTTCCCCTCAATCTAAAATTCAGTAATCTTTAAAATTCCAAACTACGACATAAATGACAGTTGAAATAACAAAAACCCCTGTTTCAACTTTCAGCAGTAAGTTCCGATAGTACAGTTGTCAAGGCATTACGCTTGCAATTCAATGTACCGGGGTTCGGTCCTGGGTGATAAACTTTTTCTGCGAGTGTTTTCACTCTCCATTATTACCGTCTTCTGCCTCCCATAATTATCTCATCATTTTAGTATCACTTTATTTTTAGTTTTTGAAAATTAAAAATTTCCAAAAAGTCTTTACATATTTTCCTTACATATTCCCAAGCACTTTTTTCCTCCATCCTCTTTGCCGCATGATTAATATTTTGGATAGTTTAAGTTTCGGATAATATTTTCCTAAAACTTATGGGAAAATAAATTTTTTATTAGATTTTATTCCTTTTTTCAAGCATGGTATATTATCAGATAAATTTAAAATAACTCCTAATGTAAATTGCATCTCTCCAATTTACAAGTGTTCTAAATTATGAAAAGAATAAAAACTGTTTTTAAGAACACTGCTTCATTAGTTTACTAAAGAGTAATTTATTTTAATTATTTTCTACATTTTAGTATTTAATTTAGAATTCATTATTATAAATATACATTTTTTAACAATTTTTTCTTAAATTCATAAATAGATGGCACCACTAGCTTAACAGAATGGAAAATTCCTGTAAATATAACATTTTATCTGTTACTACTGTACCTGCAATTAACGCTTCATCTGCCCGTGCAGTACATGTAAATTATGTTTTATTCAAACGCACAATATCTGCAAATAGCGTTCTATTCGATCGCACAGTGCCTACAAATAACGTTTTATTCGAACTCATCGTACCTGCAAATAAGGTAGGCTGAGGTTCAGGCAAAAAAAATTTTATTCCTTCTTGATTAAGGTGAAAGCATTAAAAGGAAATCAGTTTAAGATTTTGTTTATTCATTATATTGTCATTTTTTATGTTCATAGGGCTAAGATGTCACACCACAATCTCTTTATTAATAATATTAAATCTAATTTGTTTTTAGATTTAATTTTTAGAATAATTATATTTGTTTTAATTTTGCAACTCTTATGTATGTGTTTATTTATGCACTTTCATAATTTTCTTTGAAGAAAAATATCTTTTTTGTGGCTAAAAAATTATTTTATTCTGTGTTGATTTAAGTTAAAGCATCAGAAGCAAAATAAAGCTGATTCATATATAAAGATTTTACAATAATTATGCTAGGACGCGCAGTGTCTTCACTGTAGCGAGCGAAGCGAGCAGGGTTTGCAAAGCAAACCTGAGAGGATTGCAACACAATCCTCCTGGGGGTTGGCGAGCTTCAGCGAGCAGGGGTCAGAGCCCCCTAGTATTCAGAAAGTTTTTTGTTCCTGCTGAATCTCTTGCAGATACTGAAAGATTTTAACTAAGAATGTTTATCAACCAGCAAGAATGTTCACCCCTCATCTTTCACTTATAGTACTTACCCATTCCCCCGGGGGCATAGCGAGTTCACGTATGAGAAGGCGCCGTCTAAGCAAGCGGGTTCTCGTTTCCCCTGGATGCAAGGTTCTCGTTTCTCCTAGCAATAGTGGGAGGTGAGTTACCTCCCACCAGTGATAGAACGTACCCCTTTCGGGAGGGGTCTGCCTACTCCAGCCTCAGTACTCGAGTTATTGCAGCGGCTGTCATTCAGAGACCCCGAGTGCTAACTAAGGCAGGGCGGGGGTAACTCCGTTAAGGTTAAGGTTATGGTACTTACACAAATACTCTCCCTTTGTAGGTATATGATGAATTGTAAATGTATTAAATTAATTGCCAAATTTAGCATTCTCCTTTCTGTTATATTTGTTCTTAATGGCTGCAGCTGTGTATGATACATATACTAATCTTCACATTGTTATTGTATAGTATTGTTTTGCTATGTTTTAAGTAGTTATTATAAATATTCGGTCTCTGTATGGAAGCCGCGACTGTGTTGTTTATTTTAAGTTTTGTTGTATTATACCGTGTTAATTTCTCGTCTCCTGTATTTTTTTATATTTTATTTATATTTTTTATTTTATTTTCATAATATTTAGTTACTAATCAAGAAATTGTGTATAGGAAAGTGAATATTTAGTGTCAACTTTCGAAACAGGATTGATTAGTTTTAGCCGTTACCTTATGAAGCAGCATATCTTGCATTCAATTTCTGTACACGAATATCGACTTTTCAGGCGTTCTTCGTAGCTGCCAGTGGCCGGAAATTTGTAAGCCCGTACAGACAGGTCAAATTATTAATTATTATTATACTTACACAAAACCTTGCATTTTTTACCTTTATTTATCAGCCTATTTGTGCGAAACTATAGTACCAGTTCGAAACTACATTACCGGTTCGAAACCATATTACAGGTGCGAAACTATAGTACCGGTGCGAAACTACAGTACCGGTGCTAAACTATATTATCGGTTCGAAACTGTATTACCGGTTCGAAACTATATTACCGATGCGAGACTATATTACTGGTGCGAAACTTTATTACCGATCAACAATTCTCGTGTAAAGTCAACATACTAAATTCCATACTTTCATTCGTCTAGCTCGTTCCATTTTTAAAATATCGTGTTCACAGACAAACAGACATAATTCCAAAATCTACTTTTAACGACATGAGGATATCTAAAATGTGAGGATTCATCGAAATCTTGAAGATGAAATTTTTAGATTGGCATATACTCTTTTTGAACACTCCAAAAGCTAGAAAGCGAAAATCCTTAAATAATATAGATAAAATTATTCCGAGGGTGAAATGTATAAATTCATATACAAAGAAGACAGCAGCTGTTGACGAACGAAGAACAGTTTATTAGAATGTAGACATCATTAATTTTTATGCAGATTACTCAAATTTAGATAAGATGTTAAGCATTACTGAAGTCCAAAGCCATGGCCAGGAGTGAAGAATGCACGCACAAAGCGGCGCGTCTTACTAGGAAGAGTTACATGGTCAAAAAGAGAGCATTACAACATCGCGGCGATCTTAAGTAGTATTTCGAAAAGAAACTTCCCCGAGAAAAGGGGAAACTCTCGAATGTTTCACAGCCGGTTCAATCCGGATTTCTTCTAGTTAATGGAGCAGTTACTAGAATTTAAATAAAATTTATTTGACTAAGTTAAAAGGCGTTTTCAATTGAAAATGAGGTGGCATTAAAAAAGGTTTATTCTGAAGAAGATTAAAAATTCGAAATCAATGCATATATATTGGTTTGTTTTTATATGTCATGCTTTGCACTGAGTGATTTACGACATAACGCCCGAACTTACGAGTTCTTGCAACACGAGAATTCCACCAGTTTATGCCTCTACTGGTGTTATTAAGAATGGCTTAATGCGTTTACCTTTCTCAACACTTTTCCTTACAGTAACTACTTTTTGATTTGTAATGTAGTCTAGACTTCATTTTTCTTGCAGTTGACAGTAAAACAATTATCATCTGTAACATAAATTTCGTCTAGCATTTCTGAAGTAAGTCAATTAATTCGTTGAAAAAAACCGAGGAGCTTATCACTGCATTTGCAATTAAATGAAATTCCAAGTCTACTAGTTCGCATATTTTCGTGAATAAAAATTTGCAAATTTCCCTGAAAAAAATCGCATGAATATTTTCTTACCCTTTATTTTAGTATTGCATAGAATCTTATTCAAGCGTTTTGCGAAATAAAATCAGTTTTCTTCGATTTATTTAAAACTCGGCATCTACAAAATTAAACTACTTTAAACCATTAACGCCAAAATTAATTTAAATCACAGATTTCAATAAATTTCCGTTAAATTTTGCTTAAAGCACCAAGATTAAATTCACTGTGCGGTGAAATTAAATTTGGAGAAATTTTTTTGTTTTAGTTTTTTCTTTTTTTATATATATTTTGAGAAGAGTTATTAAAAAAATCATTTTTTAAAACTTTTTTTACATAAATATTCAAGATTTTAAAATATAATAAAAATCTCAAAAATAAAAATCATCGTCTAATTCTTGAAAAATAGATCAAAGGAAAAATTTAAAAAATTCAAAATGGTGACAATTTGACTTCAAAATCTGGCTAACTGGTAAAAGGTTAGTAATACCTATTAACTTCATACACAGAGTATTAATGAAACAGTGAAATGCATTCAGTTTATACACGGACGCGAAATGTTACTGTCCTATAAACGGGATGCTGGGCGCTGACAGGTTAATGCTGCATAAAACTTAAATTCGAAAAAAATTGATAATTGCGTAGGATTTAATAATACTTTCTTTATACTTTTTATTCATCTTTTTTGTAAATACAGTGGTACCTCCCTTAACGGACACTCCCGAATAGCGGACACCTCTAATTAACGGACATTTTTACGAGTCCCAGTCCTTCTATATAGAACAATCCATGTTATTCCCTCTGGATAGCGGACAGGTACTTTTGAAAAACTTTCAATTATTTTGGAAAACATTTCAAAATTATTCTAACAAGCAAGATAAAAATATATGTTTCATATATCAAACAGAAGTGAAAAAACTTTTTTTATAAAAAGTTTGTCCTCCCCAATAGCGGACACCTCCTAAAAACGGACAAAACGTTTGGTCCCGTGACTGTCCGCTTTTCGGAGGTACCACTGTAATTCAAACAAATTTTTATTTGGATTCATTAAATCAATTTTCAGATGTTCAATTCATTTTATCGATATAGTCAGCTTTCGTTCATTTTTCGTGATAGTCTATAAATGTTAATATTAAAGCAATATTTTCAAATTATCTTCAACTCCTTTATAAATATCCCTGGTATGTATGCATTCCTAATATTCAAAACTGCCTCTACTGTCATCATGCTTCACTAATGTCACGGAATCATGTTGAGAAATGACATTAGTGTCACTTCTCACTAGTCAAAACGACGACTTTTAAAAAGAATCGAAATCTAAAGAAATTCCCTCTTTAATCTGCTACATCTAATTCAGACTGTTTTGGAAAGATAAGACGTTTATAATTTTAATATAAATTATTTTTATGACGTATACAAAAGATATTTTTACTTTTGAAGGACTTAACAAACTTCACATCTTTTCAATTTCTGATGTCAGACTGCGTTACATGAGTTGTGCATATGATCAGATCAACTAATGAAAAAAGTATACAAGTGTACGAGACATACAATGATATACATCAGCTATTAGACTTTGTCACGATAACTTGATCAGGCGATTAAATATACACTGTAAAAAAAATCCCGTAAAATTTACGGTTTTAAACTGGTAGCTGGGTTAGTTGTGCAAAACCGTAAAAGTTACGAAGTAAATCCGTAGGCACAACGGTTTTTTACCGTATGAAATTAAGTTTTCCCCGTAAAAATTAAGTCATCGAAGTAAGTGACGTCATCGACAGAGTTGAGTTGTTTTTCTCCTTCTGTTCGAGTTGAAATGTGCTGATGTGTATTATCAATAAGGAATATTAATTAATCAAGGCTTAATTATTAATTTCAATTAGTTTAATTAATATAATTCTTAATTGAACTTACTTGGACGATTTCGATGCAAGATGATAACAAAACTTCTAACTCCTCCGAGCCGGGGATCGAAACCGCGTTCATAGAAATAAAAGGCAGTCGCTCTAACCACTAGACCAACGGAGACTTCATAAAGTGAAGTAAAAATAATCTATTTGAGTTTTAAAGTCACTATAGCTCTAGTGGCGCCATCTAGTGGTGTAAAAATCAACTATTGCCAGAATACGTGTTTTAAGGTTAGCTTTCATGGGTGACAACAGGTTACTGCAACATGTGTAAACAATAGCGGAGATGGAACCCTATTAAAAACATGAAATGAATGCAATAAAATTACATTTAAGAAAAGGGAAAGTTATCATACGGAAAGCAATACCGTATGACGAAAAATAGAATTTGAACTGACGGTTTTAAACCGTTTATGGCTGGAGCAGAAAACGGTGAAAAACCGTTTTGTCAATAAAACAGCTTTAAACCGTCAAATATACGGAAAAAGTCCGGGAAAAAAACGGATATTTTTTACAGTGTATATTGCCATGGTGGTCAGATGAAACGAACGCCTTGAACTTACAGCAGAGTTTAAGACAAAGAGTACTTAGATTGCATGCGACCTGAGTTTTGAATGCGAGTAGCTTCGCATAAGTTAACCCGTTGGCGCGCAGCGTCCTATTTATGGGACAGTTACATTTCACTTCTGTGGCTAAGTCGAAAGCATTCCATTGTTTCTTTTTTGCTTTGCTTATGAAGTTAATAGGTTTCACCAAACTCCCAAACAGTTTTTAGGAGGCGGTTACCGCCAGTTAGTCATATTTTGAAGTAAAAATGTTGTCATTTTAAACTTTTTTGACCATTTTAAACCTTTGATTCATTTTTGAGATAATACAAGGAATTAGAAAGTTATTCTGTATTTTTCTATATTTTTTTGTATTGCAAAAATCTTTAGTATTTATGCAAAAAGAGCTTTAAAAAATTATTTTTATCTATTGTTTTACATTTTTCATTAAAAAATTTTTAAAAAATAAAAAAAACAAAATTTTTACTCCGAATTTAATTTACTTTGCAGTTAACTTAATCTTGGTGTTTTAAGCATAATTTAATATAAATTTATTGATCTATATGCTTTAACTTAATTTGGGCGTTAATGGGTTAACTTCATTAGGGAAATGCGTAAACACAATGAATAGAACATATGAAAGGCTTGTGAAAGTGGACGAGCTAGACATTTATCACAATTTACAGTTTAACCCTTTTCTCTCCGAAAGATAATAAGATGCATAATTATACACTTGTCACTTTAAGGATTGACTTAGTGCTTTAGGAAGCTGCAAATTATTGATATTAATTTGTTTTAATTCCTAAAAATTATTCTGCGTGTTTTTGCTATTATAATATTCGTAACGAATATATATATATATATAGTTGTAGAATTATTAAAATATTTAAAGAAAAGAAATTAATTAGATAAAAAAATCGTTTGGTCATAAAGGAAATTAATTAAAAAAATCGTTTGGCATTAATTATTTTCTAAAGGATATAAAAATAGTGTGGCAACGATATATTTGTCTTTTGCTAACTTTGACTAGCAACGGAAAAGAATAATGATGATTGAACATGGAAGTCAGTGATGTAACCTTTGTGATGTAAGTGTATGTGTTTGTTTTAAATGTTTGTTGCTGTGGTAGACGTCCAATAAATATATTGTTTTTGATAAAGAAGGCTAACCGATTCTTCATGCTATGCTGAAATACATCAAATTATTATACAGCTTTTATAATAAGCGCTGTCGAATAAGAATGTGTGAAAGAAGCATCATTCAGAATGTCGAGTCTGACTCGACATAATAGAGCAATGGATTAAAAATATTGTTACGGTATAAAAATGAAGAGCAAGCTACACATTAGAGATTTTAACGAAACTAAACATAACCAGTGTGCCTGATGAACAAGCTAGCCATCAAAGGTGGCTAATATAGCAGACATCGACTTACTTATAATATGTTTCATAAAAAAATTAAATGATGGAATAAATTATTCAGCTTCATAAGATAATGTACAGGAAAATTCTGTTCCTTACTATATCATCTGTATTTAGCTATAAAATAAGTAATTATTTCAACAAATTTAAAATTAAAATATTGCGGACTTAGCGATAGTATGGTGTCTTTCTTAAATGCCAGGTTGTCAATGACAAAACTTTAACAATATCACAATCTAAACTTATCAAAAGGCAAACAAATCGTGTTCAGCATCAAAGATAGGATGATAGTGGTTCTGTCCTGCATGCCTGTATAGCAATTCAACTCTTGAAAAGGATCACCGGAGCATGCAGGACAAATTACATAATTCAAATTGCTGCAAATCATTCAGAGATATCTTTTCGGGGTTTTAATCTCAAACAATGGAGAAATAGACTATTCCGTGAATAAATGCTACAACTCATGTTTAACACATTTCCTTCAAATGAAATGAAACTTTCAGGTGGCTAAGGCTCGATGAATTTCGCATAAATAATAGAAAACTTGATCTTTAAATGAAATATGCTTCCAGTCAGAAATTGGAACAGTAATTACTTTGTAGTGTACAATCTTTATGAGATGAATCTAAATGCGTGGAACTATTTATAGCAAGAGAATTAGTTAGAGAAAATTGTTAAATTGTGGCGTTTAATTTTACATAGTTCAGAGTTTGTCTATCATTAAACTACTCATGCTGAAGCTGAATTTAAAACTCATTGTGTAGTTAGAACTGCTTGTCATGCTTTATAATGGTAATTTCCATAACACGCATATGGAAATTACTATTATAAGCACGTCAAACTATCAATTTTTTATAAAGTGTGAAATATTTTACACACTATACTGTTATTTCAAGGGATTATTTTTATATTAAGGAACATGAAAAATAAATTGCATTTTTAGAAGCAGAGTAAGCTATGAAAACGCAAAATAAAATTGTATAAATTATATGAATTTAAATAACGATAGCTTACATGTCTTGAATAACCGAAAATCTGAGAGATTGGGGGAATTGGCAAAACCGAAATTGACGACAGATGATGCTCAAAAATCTTTTTATGTCACTTTTACTCGGATAGGTGGAATTCGTGTTTAAGCTACATATAGCACGTGTTAAAAAGAACCAGCAGTAGTTACAACGCCAATATTTTTCTTATATTTTATTTTTATTTTTAATTCCTAACTCTTTATCAAAAACGTAATATACCAATATAATTTGATATTTCATGAAAAATTAGAGTAATTTCTGTTCATGAGACCACATTTCTGAATCTCGGACATGAAGTAGACAAACAGAAAACATTGTTATCATCAAAAAATTGGACCTTGGTTTTTAAATAATCTCTACATTTAAGAGATCCCACACTAAGTCTGAAAGAACCATTTTTGGAATTTTAAGTGAAGTTTTTTTCCAACCTCCGATCAAGCCGTTTATTTATTTATTTGCCCACGCCGGCACAGCCTACCCAGAGGGTGTAAGACACTGACCCGGACGGCGGAGAGTACAAAATAAAAACGAAACCGAAAGAAAAAACATTACATCAAATTACAAAACGTAGCAAAAGAAACCTGATCTACACTGCATGAAAAAAGCAACAGCAGAAGCAAAATTTCTGAACAACAAAACAGAAGACAAAGGCAGTGACATAACAGTTCATAAAAACAACATCAAAAAGTAAAACCGGAAATAAAAGACAAATAAAAATTAAAGCAAAAACTTAGGATATTAAGCACATTACAGCATGTGTGACAATGCAATAGAACACTTTAAAATTTTATATTCAAAGAAGAAATAAAAAACACTCACACACAAATGTTAAAGAAACAGACAAGTGGTAGGAGGTGGGGATACATGGTGAGCGACGGCGCAGGTGTCTAAACATAACCTCAAATACTACCGACGCCAGCTGACCAGCTTGAGCTGAACTGTCGGCACGTAAACGTGGTTGGTAGAACTGATAATCCCGCCAAGTACGATTCGCGTAGTGTTATTCGCTTTGCTCAAGCGGAAGATTAATTTGTGGAAAACAATCAATTCAGCTGTTTCTTGTGAGACTTTAAAAAGACTGCGAAGAGTCATTCTGACTTCTGGAGTTGTCCTTATTCATGGCAACGTCCACCCTTACAATGCTGTTGTAACCCAGCAGCTTCTGTAACAATTTAAATGGGACATGTCTGATCACCTGGCTTATAGTCCCGACTTAGCGACTAGTGATTTTCATTCTTTCCCTGAATGGAAGAACTGGCTAGGAGGCCAAAGCTTCCAAAAAAATAGGCGTTAACGTTGCTTTGAATCTCCTCATCTCACATCACTGGCGACAACGTTCATCGAAGAGGGGATTCGAAACATGGCTCACCAATATGAAAAATGCCTGAATCTTCACGGCGATTCTGTCACAATGTAACCTTACTTGAACATAACTTTTCGTAATGAATACATTCTGTTCTCTACTCTTCTCTTTCTTTCATGAACCATCGGAGGTTGAAAAGAAATCGACCCTCGTACGTGAGTCGCTACTTTCGATCAAGCATCTGCCATAGAAGTGCTCCTACGATGCAGTTATCTCAAAAACATCATAGAACAGAACAGAACGCCACTTCATGCTCCTGCGACTATAACCTTCTGATTATTTAAACAGTGTGGTGGACATGAAGTGCAAGATACATCGGAAGACAAAAACATCATAGCTCTGTATAAGTTGCATATACATTTGTATACACCAACATCTGTCTACACAAAATATCATGTTGCATAAAAAAGAATCTAATGACGAATCTAAAATATAGTCTTTTAATCTGAAATTTCTTTTTTCCTGATAATGGTTGTTGGTACACATTTTTTATATTAGAATTATCGTCCCTTTACTGTACAAGACATAAATTCACACGTGAAAGGAAAAAGAAATACATTTATTTTAATACAAAAATAAAACATTACTTTCCTACCCTAGTTTTATTTTCATGAGATATTTATAAGATGACTATTTTCCATTTAAAAAAGGCATCGATTAATAACTAAAAATAGTTAACATTAGCTCTTACATTGTAGCTATATGATTTATGAACTAAATCTTTTAAAAACCATTTATTCAAGTTGTTCTCAATTCTTTTGCAACGTTTTTCATTTGAAATGAATTTTTTCAAGCTACTGTAGCTTCTTTGTTTTCTTTCACAGTGATTTTCTAGTTGAGCATGAAACTCTAATATATTTTACTGAATAATAAATCATACTTCCTCCAGATTAATTTTGAAGCGAAGTATTTGATAGAATGGTGATCATTAATCATGGAAGGTTTGTCATTCCTCCCTCGAATACCCCATAGTAAAAACTTAAAGGATTCTTAAGGATGTTATACTTCCTTTGAGATTATTTTCACTAGAAATACTTACTAATAGATTTCAAGTTGATTATACAAGCCGTTTAAGTAATAGTTATCATTTTCAAAGCTATTAATAAGCTCTCCTCTATATTAGTTTAAAGTCTCAAAATTTGGTTTTTAAACCATGATTACTTTGAACTAAATGGGAAAATTTCCCATTATTTTTGAGTCTAGTCTTATTTCTAGGGGGGAGTATGATTTCATGAATTATATATTTTAAATATTATAGATACTTTCATTGCAAATGTATGAATTATAGAATTGGCCGATAAGAAATTTTGATATAAAAAATTATTAGTTTTTAAAGTAATTAAAAGAAATCAAGTTTATTTTTTACGCCAAGTTGAATTTCCTTTATTAATGATTTAAACTTATATTAGTCTGAGATTAAATGTAATCCCAGAATGCATAACAATTTTAAACTAAAAAATTTAATAAAAAAATTATAAAAAAAAATGTTAACTTGTAACGAAGCAGAACGAAAAATTCTTTAAAACATTTAAATTTACAGTTTGAGATCTATAGGGAAAATTGCCACTTAATCGTATAAAAAAGTTACAAAAGGCCTTTGTGGCCAAAAATTTATAACTTACTGTAGGTATTAAAATTTTTTTCAAATATTTTTTTTAATTAAGAAAACTGGAGACTTATATTTCAAAGTATAAAATATAATAAATAGTTTTATAAAAGGCCTTTGTATCCAAAAATTTATACCTTACTGTAGGTATTAGAATTTTTTCAAATATTTTTTACGTAACAAAACTGCACACTTATATTTCAAAATTAATTCAGAATATGAAGTATAATAAATAGTTACAAAAGCCTTTGTGGCCAAAAATTTATAACTTACTGTAGGTATTATAATTTTTCCAAATATTAGTGCGTATGAAAACTGTCACACTTATATTTCGAAATATAAAATATGAGATTTCTGTGTTATTGAAATACTATTTTATCATTTTTTGTTTCAAAGTAAATTTTTAAATCTTTAATGTAAAATATATGCCAATAAAGATTTAATAAATAATTTTAAAATCATTTAAAATAATTTATAGTTTTCATAAGTCGTATCTCAAGTTTTAAGAAAATATGCTTATAAAAATATTCTCATTGTTTCCCCATAATTGAAAGTAAGATGTATCTTCCATTAAATGATTAGAAATAAATGTCTCATAAAGATGATGTGGAATCAATATGACGACACATTATGAATTCCCATTTTGGGATGACTCATATTGACATCCCCTGATGCTTAAAAAATACAACTTCTGATAAGATTCATTTGAATTTGAATGATAAGAAAACATTTTATGAAAGTAGTCTTAATTTGCAATAAAAGCGTTGTTCCGACACTAAACTTAATTCTCAATAAAATTTCAAAGCACATATTTCATACTGAAAAAATATTTAGTTTCAACTAAGTATTAGGTATATAGTTGATACATCATTCACCTTTAATATATAAATTATTATAAAAAAAACTTTTAGTTTAAACCAGAATTTTAGATAAAATTAATTTCTCAATCCTGTCATTTCTATTCGATTGTATTATTATTTTTATAATTTATTTTATGCTCCATTTCATTCTTCGAAGAGTAATTCATTTTTGTAGAATAATTTCATTCGCATTCAACTGCAGCAACAATTTATTCCTGACAAATTATGTTTTAATCCTTTCAAGTTCACTACGTGTTTCGTTCTGAAAATTGTTAAATTTATTTCAAAAATGATTATTAGACGTGTAGATGATAATAAATATGTAAAGGAAAAAATTTAGTATTTTTTAATTTCAAGAAATTTGGGGTTTCACAGTCAAACCAAAGAACGGTAACGGGCTATTTTTCCTCCGAATAAGTTTCATCAAATTACAAATTAAATTATGTATTTAATTTATAAGTATACGTGAGCATTCAGGATATCCATCCTTCATAAAATTCAATATTACTTTCGAAGATTCAATTTTTAAAAAAAATATCAATTTGTGCAAGAACCCTCATCATTTTGTTGCTCAAGAGCAATTTAGCTTAGGAATGCAGAAATTTTTGTAAATACTAACGGTATTGAACTTGAATTTTTATATAAGTTGGCATATATATCTGGTTCTTAAGTTATGAAAGAAAAAGTACGCTACGTTTCGCCCATGCGTAATAAAAAAATTGTTCAATGTGTGGTTTCACTGAGAAACCGATGAAAACGAAAGGGTTAACATGTAAAATAATAATCAAAACTGTAAGTTTAAAAAATAGAATTTCAAATTTATTTAAGATGTTTGATGATTCAGCATAAATATTTAAACATGTATAAAATCTAAAGAGTTTTTTCATTATTCAGATGATATAATATCAATATTTAATCAAATTTCTAAATCAAAAAATATTTTTTGTATCTTGAGAACATGCATATTCTTTTACTTTTTTTAAATCGAAAAACAGTAATATGGTCGCAATTTAGCTATAGCCTGAATAGTACGTTTTTCCATTTTTAATTCATATAATTATCTTAGTTTCCTTTGATTAGGACAATTCTTAATTTAATCCGATATCTAAAATATAGGCTCTCTAGAGCAATGAATTAATGCCCCTAGCACACGCTAAAGAGCGTGATAGGAAAAAAAAATCGAAACCTTTTTCTTCAGTAAATCTTTCAAAATATCACGCTATTATCAGCTTAAGTAGATCTAAAAAATAAAAATATAGATTGCAACAACTTAACTATAGCCTGCCATTTTCTACACGGCTTTAGTCTCAAATACGAAAAAGTTATGTTTTGCGAATCTCTTTCGAAATGGAAATTTATTGCTTTTGTTTTGTTATTGAAATATAAAAGAAAAAATAAGATTTATGCTTTCATAAGACTACTAATAACTAACTTTTAAACATACAATAACATCAATTTCAAAATTCTAACTTGCATCTTTAAGAAATATTCCCTGAAGCCTGACTTTAAATTATTTTTTAAAATGTGCCTTGAAGATACTTTCTCCTCAAAATTCTTAAAATTAAACAAGGTAGAACAAATGCGAATTCTTTATTTTACTTTCTGACATGTTGTATTCTGTCAGTTTTATAAAATGATAAGAACCGCTGATTTTCTAGCATCACTATCTACTTCTGAAGCTAATGGAGGTCTATTAGATATGCACCTTAACATTTTATCCTATAATCAATATTGGCGAGGATGAACTTGAGACTAACTACTCCTCAATGCTCCATAACACACAAATTTGAGGACGCCTGAGCAACCCTTGCTGTTAGATTTAGCGTGAGCATGTCCTGAACTGTGAACCGTAGACGTCAGGCTACTGCTCTACTAGTATGTATTTGGAATAATAGTTACAATTCAAAATTTCTCGACAGCAGACGTTTATATCTCGAATTATCTAACCAAGCAAAATTTCTCAAATTATATGTCTCATTCCATTCTCAAAACGAATATTTCTTTAAATATGTTTTAAGTTTTGAACAAGAAACACAATCTTCCCTTAAATATATATAAAGGGTGTCCCAAAAAGTGGAAAAAGAGATTATTTCCTTAAATATTGATCCTGGACATATACTTCCAATTACAAAGTTTCTTCAAATATGGAAAGAATTTGTATAAAAACACTTTGCCGCCTAAGGGATTGATAATAAAAAAAATTAAAAAGTTAAATCTTTATATGGCCCTATAATGAAAAGTGTCAATTAGTAAAATGTTTCTCTTACATTTATTTATTCATATACAAGTTGTACGCTTCTATCTTCAAAACCTACAGAGGTATACGACGACAAATTTATTGACTTAGACCTCTCTAATTGCTGTTTGATGAAGTCTTTCGACGTACATTTGAAAGATAATATACATATTTCATTAAGTTATTACAAGAGCGGAATCAGTAAATAATAATGCATTGCTGATTCGTGTTAAATCTAAAAATAATAGTTAAATAATACATTAAGTAAAGCAATTAAAAAGAGTTCATCTCCTGAACCTCCGAAAAATATTCAAGATAGGGACGGTTCATCTGCTTAAACACAAGCAGTGATATAAAAATACTACTAGAACACGATCGAAATATAATTTTTTAAAAATAGCTTTACTTTAAATAGTCTAAACTTGTAGTTGTAATTATATGAAATGTATTTTAGAAAATTACCCTTGTATCTATTTACGGTGAGAGACTTCTAACAGAAAACGAATACGTAGTAACCAGTCAAGTTCCTCTTAAGGAATATGAAAGTGAATCCAAGGCCTAAAAACAATTAACAAAAGAGAAATTGAAGAAAAACAAATTAAGCGTGCGTACCGAACCATGGGTGAGATTGCAGGGAAAAAAGAAAAGAAAAAGAGAGTATTAGTGTTGTCCTAGCACCCAAACATGAGCATCCGAAAATCCATTTCTGGTTCAGTTCAAAGATAGAAAAGATAGATATTCAACTTCTCCCATTATATCACTTAGTTGTAGGCAATAAGCAAATTATGGTGCTTTCCAAAACTTTTTGGTGTGCAGCCCCATCCTATGTCTGTCTTACTTTTTCCTTCTTTTTCTGTCTTCTTGCCTCGTTTTTTCTTTTTTCGTTGATAATCGACCTCTCAGAGTGGAGAAGTAAGCAAATAAGAATCAAGGCGAAATTGCAAATTTTTTAAATAATTTTAGTGAGTTCTGAAACTCTGCAGGCCCTAAAGGACGAGTCGCCACTGCCTTTAGATAAAGCTTAGTAATAAGCACAGCGCTGAGAGCAAATAATTTAATATTATTTTTCGATTTTAGGATATTTTCCTTTCATGCCTTAAATTTTCATTTTCTCATGTTGTCCTCCGATTCTTTATCAAGTCGAAAGTAGTAACAATCTGTCAATGAAACTGAGTAACAGTATGTGTTGCTGACAATTTTTTTTCAATCCGTGACAATTGAATTATGTACTACTAAACAAATATTTGCATTTCGCAGTCTTTTTATGTTGAATAAATTTGCACTTCTGCAATAAATATCTCCATATAAATTTGTGAGAAGATCTTTCAATTTAAAACTTAATATATCTCTGCAAGTTTTACAGATAGAGTCGTGAAACTTACATATACAACTGAGTGTAAGAGGGACATTTCATTCAATGACACTTTTACTCTATAAGGAACGTATGAAAATTTGATTTTCTTAATTTTTTATTTTCAACTTCCACAGAAACCAATATAATTTCACACAAATTCCTAGCTTATTAGATGAAACTTTCTAATTGGAAGTATATGTCTGTGCAATATTTAAGGAAATAAATACTTGTTCTACTTTTTGGGGGTAGTCTGCATATATATATATATATATATATATATATATATATATAAATCTTCCTCTAGACGTCCATTGAAATGGTCTAAAACCGTCAAAAATAGCGATAATCAAAGCTTCATAACTCGGTCAGATTTAGTCTCAGAAGTGTGTAGCTTTTTCGTTTATGTTAATGTATCATAAATATTTTCCTAAATATGATTAACAGGACCGGGGAGTTTATAATTTTTTCATCACTACATTTACGTACTCAGAAGGCATAAAATATATTTCTTTGCGTCAGTTAAAATATTTTTCTAATTAGAAGTATAGGTCTATCTCTAACGCTATGTAAATTAGCTATTAAATGGCGTTTAGTTTAGTTATTATATTAACGTCCCGTTTTGAGAACCAGAGGGCTATTTTCGGACCGCGTTCAGATGACCAGGACGATACTTGAGCTGGCACTCCTCTTCAAACTTCTGCACCACACCAGCATTCCCCTCCGTCTTGTTACTAGGCCTTACACCAGGCGATTCGGGTGGCGTGGGTGTTGTGCAGCGGGAATTCGTTTAGCCTCCTATGTATGATTTATCGTGCAACAGTGGCCACGTTTAAAGTGGGCACTCTTTATGACAATAAATATTTCCTACTTTATTTTGAGTCATACAGTTTCAAGCTATCGGTCAATTTCATTATCATTTCTTGTATTTCAATTTTTTTGCAAAGAATTAATAAAAAAAACTATTCTGAGTTGAAGAAAACGTAACAAGTACTACAATCTGAAAAGAATTACACTAGATTCATATTTGTCGGATTCACAATTGCAGCAAAACGTGAAAGATATCTGTTTATATTTTTATATAGAGACTAGATCACACTCATGATAAGTTCAGATATTTTGGCTCTCTAAGCTGGCTGTGGTTACGGACAGAACCACTTGCCTACTTTACAAAAGAATATCCCCCAAGTCCTATTATGCTGTCTCATCGTGGCGGGGGTGGTGGCCCTGGGTAGAATGGACGATGTACGTCTGGCGTTTTTTGTCCTGGCAGGGTCACCCAAGGCGTGAAGGCCATTCCATTATACCCAGCTAAAGCATAAAGGCAATGGACAAAGTCAGACTTCTTCCCTCGGGCGTCCAAGGTCTAGTTCGAACAGAAGCTGCACTCTCCTTCTTTACCATGAATCGTTCGACTATAGTATTGGATTTTCTGTGGGCAGGCGGACTATTGGACTTGGTCTAACTGAGGACTAGAACAAGTGGAATAAGAAACACCAACAACAGAAGAAAATGCAGAATTAAATACTTATTTTTCTTCAATTCACGATTTTTTAAATAAAAGCGTTTGTAAACAGAAATGCAAAAAAATTTTTTCTGGGTAACATATTAATTACACTTGGTGTGGGGTGGTGGAGTGATTAAGACTAATCGAATTCATTCCTTCATGGAAACGAAAATTATTCATGCCTAAGGGGTCTATTCTGGTACCCCCGGTTGGGTTCCGTTGTTAACGTGCGGAACCCAACCCAACCGGGGGTACCAGAATAGACCCCTTAATCTATTAGAAATAATGACTAGAACTCGTTCCGTCATCTGCTATCCTCATCAAATATCAAAATATTCTTTTGTGTGCACCAGCGACAGACCATGACATGGCGAGACAGAAAATCTTACAGAAGAGGTTTAGAAAGTAACCATTTCCCTGCAAAAGTTAACCCTCAGAGTGTGTAATCTTTTAAAATCACTATTTAGATGCAACATTTAAAAACGTGTTCGAGTACCGTTGAGGCAAGCGAGTTGTAATTTATATGCAAAGCTTTATTAGTATAATATGATTCAACGCTGTAAAAGTTCTAAGTAAACACATTAGCCCGTGAACATCGCAGGATGCAGCAGAAAATAAATAGACTTGTTTCCAACCAGCAAAAGTCGCGGGATACGCAATCAGAGGGTTAATAAGTGTATAAAACCAACATGTTTTCGTTGAACTTTAATGTATACAACGTCTTAAGGTTATTGATACGTGCCGCTCCTAATATGGCTTTGAAAGTTACGAACTAACAAAAGTATGGATATTTAAATTGCTTTCTGGGAGTTCTTAATTTTTTTATTAAAATCAGCATTATTTTTAAAAGCAATCAATTTTTTCTATATGTACTGAAAATGAGATTCTTAAATCCCTCGGATTCTCCATTTTAATTTAAAAAAAAAAGAATAAACAAAAACGATGTTTATTTTTCTGCCTGAGTTCATTTGTTGATGTTTCAATTAACAAATTTTTAAAAAAGCATTCTCAAGAAACGCTATTAAAAAATAATTTATTTGTTCAGTGAAGCGATCAGAAACAAATAATTCTAAAAAAATAATGATGTTTTATCTTTCAAAATGGCAAGAACGAGATATTTTTTTTCTGAGTTTTGATTCTTTTTGAAATCTTTTGTTTAATTACACGATTTTCTAAAAATTAGTTTAAATATGGATGAAAACAGTAATTACCTCGATAGTAGA
Source organism: Araneus ventricosus (assembly GCA_013235015.1). Taxonomy (NCBI): domain Eukaryota; kingdom Metazoa; phylum Arthropoda; class Arachnida; order Araneae; family Araneidae; genus Araneus; species Araneus ventricosus. The sequence continues at coordinate 598,180 of BGPR01000221.1, forward strand.
ATTCTTTTTCGTCACTTAAATAAGTTATTTTTAAACCTGCTTACATGAAGTCTTCTGTTAATAAAATTAATTGGAATTGCTTAATTTGTAAAATATTCGTCAATTAATTATCTCGATAATCAAATAAATTCAGCTAAGGTCCTATCAAACTGTGGGTCTTGCCGCCACATGAAGTTGCAAGACAAAATTTGGAAATGGGTAATCTTGAAATATTTGTGAAAAATGTTATTTCCAGAGACACGATCCTTAATCAATTTATCCATGTTACAATCCGTTACTTCATACAATAGCTAGGTACTTCATGAATTACCTAGTTATTTTCAATCCGTTATTTCATAGAATAACTAGATATTTCATGAATTGCATAGTTATTTTCAATCCTTATTTCATAGGGTGGTCAAAACCAAATTGTGAAAGTATGAGGTGGTAATCGAAGAAAACAGGGATTTTAATCACATATATAGCATATTTCTTATTTTTAATGCTTGTTTAGGAATTTTCTTGTGTGAAATTCACTATGGATTAATTTTCTCATAGTAGCGTTTACTATAAGGAATACAAAGCTTCTCGTTTGCAAGATTCAATATTTTCCAGCACTTTTTCGATTAAAGAAGTATTTTCTCATTTATAGTATGATATTAAAAACATGTTTTTGAAACTTTCTTAATTTGTATTACTTTCTACATCTTAGTTTTTAATATATTTTACACTTCATCATCATAAATATTATGGAATGTTTGTTTAAAAGGGCCAATGTAATTAGTCAGGAATCTAGCATAAAAACAGTTATCTCTTTGCTCACAAGCGTCTTTACAGATCTACAGGACCTGAACCAATTTTCTTCACGCAAAATATTCCATTAAATCTTCTTATTCAGGATTGCAATATTAAAAAAAATGAGACATTTACTCACACCTTACCCTCCTTGCACCGTCAGATCCTGAATGCATCTGACATTTGGACATGCAAACATTTGACCACCCTGCTAAGAAGCCAAACGCAGTTGGAGAGCCAACAATATTCAAATGCATTTTTTTCCCAAATTCATATCCATTTTGCACTTCTCACACATGGATTAATATTCTAATTAAAATAATTAATTAACTCATTAGTGCGTTCTATAATTATTAAAATATGAATTGTCATGCAGAACATAAAATTATATACCATTTCAAAACTCTAGTACATCAACAAGTAAGTGAAAAATCGATTACAAAATTGAACCTATACAAACACGAGACAAATGAAGTTGAATAAATGCCTGTAACAACAATGCGATCGCGTGAAGTAGGATCTTCCTTTTCTAAATATTCCAGAAGAACTGATCACTAATAGGCATGTATAGTACAAATGAAATAGATAGGAGTAAAAAGATATTTAAATTTAATTTTATCCTTTTATAGCATTTATGTTTTGTTGGTAATAATTGTCTAGTTTTAATACCATGCAATTTTCTAATAGAAATCTTAAAGCAGTAATAATTAGCGAAAATATCATTTACACTTTGAATTCATATATTCATCTCCGCATTGTTTTCCACTTCATTTTCATTTAATTCATTCCTCACTTTATTTCAACTAATCATGTCCACAGTTTTGTTTGCACAACATGATTATATTTTGATGCTATTGTAACAGTTAAAATTTTCACAAACGTTTAAATTATTTAATCAATTCAATATTAAGATCTTGTTTCGATCTTGTTTACTTTCAGCAGAAAATTCCAGAAAAGTAAATATTGTGTTCATTAATAGTCCCCATCACTGTGAAATTCGAAACATCCTTTCAACGCTAGTTGAAGATTTGCTTTATTTACCAGCGTTCCTTCTTGCTAATTTATTATGTTTGAGTAAGTTGGAAACTTAAATAAAACATTGTTCCCTTCCATCTCGAAATTTTCTCCTTGCAAGATCGTTATTATTTCTGCATGATCACAAATCACTTATGTCTCCTGAGCTTTACCCTAAATATATTACTGAATTTTGTTTCCAGAAAATTTATGAACCTTGCACAGAGTGAAAGCAGTATCCTACGAATTATTGCTTAACCCTTTTACCTAATAGTATCAGGTTTTACAAGAGATTAACCAAGGAATCTATTCGAAATGAACAACGGAAAATGGAATCATTTTCCAGAAACAGAGAGGAGTAAAAATAGTTTCCTTTCTTTCTTTGGCCTATGCTTAGTTTATGCTGGCACGGGCTCTGGAATGTGTTTCTGCTAAGGAGAATAAATGTCCCCTTTTCACGCCAAAGAGCGTGTGAAGCCCTAAATTCTAATTAAGCTTTCAGACTACTAAAAGAAGGACTTTCTGTAATCTGTTTCGTTTCAGTTCCCGACACTTAGACGTTAATTTAAAGGAGTTGAAAATTAAGAGGTTCGACACTGCAAAGCTGTTGAACATGATACCAATCGGATGAGAACATTGTTAGGAAAGGAAATCCTTTTGTAGAAGAACGTTTGTGATTTCTTAGATAAGGAATTGGTTTCTGATTTGTTCGGATCTGGTATCTCTAACCAAAGCATACTAACACAAATGTAAATATTCTGAAGATAAACGCAGGATTCTTCTATCAGCACTTGGATGCATCTGGTGCATAAGAATGTCACTTCAATATGACTGAATATATGTTATATAAAAAATTAAGAATCTCTCAATGATGTCAATAAAATCATTTAAACTAATTACAAATTTCTTGTCATGTTAAAGAATTGTGGCTGTTTTTTTATGTCGTTATTTTTTCTGGCTGTCGTTATTTTTGTTACTGATTTGTTCATATCTGATATCTTTAACCAAAGCATACTCACAAAAATGTAAATATTCTGAAGACAAATTCGTGATTGTTATAACCACGACTTACATTCATTTGGTGCATAAGACTGTCACTTCAATACGACTGAATCTATGTTTCATATAATAAGTTTCATTATAATCCTTAAATTATGTCAATAAAATCCTCTAAACGAATAAAAAAAATTATATTTAATGTTAAGAATTTGTGGCTGTTTTTTGATTTCTTATTTTTTTTCTAAGAAAGTTATCTTAAGTCATTAAAAAATTAAGAATATTATCTGATCAATGATAGTTGTGTTGTTTAATTTCCATGCTCTTTTTTCCGATCCAAGCAATTTTTAAATGCTTATTTTTAATAACAGTCACGATAACTTAAATTTAAAAAATATATATATCTTTAATACTTTAATTGGATGGACTAGCCGTGCGCATATAAAAACTTAATGAACTCAGTAAGTATACAGTATTTCTTCGAGTGCGAGTAGAAAGTTCTTGCACATAAATTAAATCATTTAACGCAACATTTTCGTTAATTGTGCCTCATCAACCAGTTGTTTTTCGATCCTCAACGTCAGATTTCACGCGCACCAGGTTCACATACCCGACAAGTTTTCGATGGAATCTTGTCTGAATTTGTTAAAACAAAATTTAGAATTCTTAAAATTAAAAAAAATTAATGCATTTTCCGGCAATTTTGCAAGTATAAGGACACAGCTTCTATCTATCCGAATGAAATAGTTTTTCCATGATATTTACCACGCATTTTAAAAAATGTATCAAGTACTATTAACCCTAAGACCGACCAATTATTTTGATCTTATAGTTTTCAGGTTAGAAAAATTAGCTTTAAAAAGAGAACGAACCGAATTCTTTTGTATTTAATCATATTTCTGAAATCTTAAGAATACTTAATCCATTGTTCTTTAAGAAAATATACATACAAATACGAATTATCTGCTTTTGAACTGAACGTGAGAAAACGAATAAAGCCAGTTCCGCTACTCAGTGTTGAGATAAGCTAGAATACTTTCAAAAAATACTGCATCCACGAATTTGTTTCCTTCCTCCAAAACTTAAACCTAAGAAATACATCTCGGAGACATTTCTAAACAATCTCGTACCCTCACCAAGGAAGACGAAACCACCAACACACCCACAAATTAATTAGATCCGCCCTCCAATCTTGCCGGTGGTTGTGTCCCCAGAAACTAACCTCAGCTCATCCGCCCTCACACACGCAACCACGGATGGAGAAATTCCATACCTCGAGCGGACATACCCAACCCTGGGGTTCTGCCATCCCATTTTATCGGATATCCGCATTGTCGCGGTGGTCTACTACAGCGGGATGGACACAGACGAGGTCCAGGAGATTACAGAACCACCGAGGTCTTTTCGCTGAGAGCGCGTTACCGCCCCTCCGCTGGAATTGATCCCCTCTCACTGTGCTGAGAGAGGGGAGGGCGAGCTCACGACAGGTGGTCATTGTAAGATAACCAGGGGAACTGTTGAGGCCACATAGGGATCAGGACACCGGAAGAAGGGTCATCCACCTATTGCGATAATGCAGTGGAAGCCGTGTTTGCGGAGAGATAACGTTAGAAAGAGAGTTGTGGACGTAGGATATTGATATGGAAATTTCAGTTAGGTTTTAATGAATCAGGGGTAATCGATATTGGAAAGGTATGCACGAAAGTTTTCCGTTCTCTGATATCTCCATAATAAAATATATCATTGCGGATGGAATTCTTTCCCTTAAACCCTTCCTGCACCCCAATGACCACCGAATGGATGTGAGAAAATGATTTGAAACGCTCAATGAAGAAAGTCTGATATATAGAATATTAAAAAAATAGCTATAATCTATCTACATACATTTAAATTTTCATTAGGTAACTGGCAGTGATGTTAAAAAATTTAATATATATATATTAACTAGATATCTTTCAATTAACACTGATTTATATTTATGAATGTGTGACTTCAAACAGAAACTAAGATAATCATTAATGTTGTAGATTTTAACTGGGACTATACATATATGAATGGATAGTATTGAACAGACATAGAGTAATTGAACAACTACAGAGCCATTTTTGCGTCATATTTTTCAGTAACTAAACGCAAACTTTATTAAGAAAATCGTCTTCGCATTACACATTTAAATGGAATTAACTGATAATTTAAATTATTGAATTTCTTTTTAAATAACATTTATTGATGTTTCACTTTCTTATTTATTTTCAAAGTCTGGGATATTGGAAAAATATTCGATTGAAAATTCAGGCATTATATTTTCTCCTCTTTTAAAGGAGGGTCTTGAATGAAAATTATTAAATGGTCCAAGTGCAGATCATCACACGGTTTGTCAGGTTTTTTCCCCTCTAATGAGTCAGAAACCGAAAATCGATCAAAGTTGCAAATGAATTATGGTTTATATCAGGGGTGTAGCAAAAGCAAGTGTTGTCTGAGGCGTAATAGTGTTTTTGCCTTCCATTTGCACACGAGCGCCATGAGATGCAATAAATCTGTTATTGTTCTGTCTTCCTGACGTTCCTTACGTTTGATTCTAGGAACTTTTATACCTTCTTTATTATTGCTAATCCACTGGTTTATTTTCACAAAAACTACTCATAAGAAGAGCCGATTGCTTTGTTTGATTTAGTTTAGTTATATTAACGCTCCGTTTTGAAGTAACACAAGGACTATTTTGGGATGGACCTTGTAATTTTGTACAACGGACAGATGACGAGGACGATCCATTGAATGAGCTGGTATCCCCTCTCCAAACTTCCGCACCACAACAACAGGAGGACGTTTCATCACTACTTATGATTTAGCTTGCAAGAGGTCCCATACATGGTGGATCTTCAGTGGATTAGGGTTTGAACCTGGAACCCACCGGCCCCGAAATCAAGAACTGACCAATAGGCCACCGCGGCCCTTTTGCTTTGTGTAAATATCCTGCGAATGTCAATATATTCCCAAAATTAGTTAAACTATGTTTGTTAAATTGACATTTCAGCACATTTTGATCTTTGCCTTACGGAAGTATAAATGTTATGTCCATAAAAAATTTTCCTTTGCATAGGGTTCATGCACAAGCTCAATCATTAGTGGCGTAACTGGGGTGGGGCAGGCAGGGCAGTGTCCTGGGCGCATATTTACAAACCCTACCCTGATAGAACTGAGGCAGAAAATCAGTCAATACCATTGGCTACGAGGAGCAGTGACGCCGTTTTCAGCTCTCGCACGTAGCGTACGGCAATCATTAAAGAACAAGAGTCGTCCTACTTTTCTTCTCCCTTTTCCCACAGTTGAGCACAGAAAACATTCTTCCGTGGGTTGTAATATTTTTAAAAATGAAATTATTTTTTAAAATATCATAAAAAATAAAAGATTCCACATTGTAAGAAATCATACTAATGAAAAGTATACGCACGAGAGCAAAGAACGACGTCATCGGCTCTCGGCGAAGCGAGCCAATCATATTGTCCGATTTTCTGCCTCAGTTCTATCAGGGTAGGGTTTGTAAATATGCGTCCTGGGCGCAATTACCAGGGGGCGCAAAATTAATGAAATAATTAGTTGCAGTTAAGAAATGTTCGTTCTTTTTAAGATATTATTCCCAAGATTCTTAAAAATTAAAATTGTTTCAAGAAAGTGTGGGAAAACCTAAAGAATACAGTCTTCTTTACGACCCGGAAACCGGCTCAAGCTGCGACAAAATTACAAATAGTATTACGTTAGAGATTTGATGACTAAAACCTCATCTGTGACTGAAAGTGGAAGCTCATTTCAAAGGGATGCCCGTTTCGAAGATTTGTGTCCTGGGGAGTGGGAGAAAAGGGAAGCTAATTTAAAATAGATTAGTCCCATAGAGTTCTCGTGGTTTCTCACGGTAAGTCTGATTCATACCGAATGCATGTCAGCTACTTCGGAAATTCGTGACAAATAATGAGCAGAAAAGTACACTATCTGATCAACACAATCGGGACACTTTCCGATTTCCACATTATTTACAATTTCTCCTTAAAGGCTAAGCTGACTGCTCTTAAACTTCGAACATGTAAAGAATAGACTCTAACTCACATTTTACCGTGAACATTCGGTCCTGAAGGCAATTAGGGAACCGTCTACAAAAGTATGAAGACGAAAGTTATTTTGGCCCACCCCGCTTCAAAGGAAGGTTATAACGAAAGGAAATATTCAGCAATGGTTATGTTTGATGCACATAATATTTACATGAATTTTCGTAAACGCAGCACAAATATTCGTGAAAATATAAAGGTTTTTTTAAAAAAAAACTCCCAAATTTTCCTTATAACATGCAGAGTTTTCTGTTACAATATGCGAAACTTACAGAAAAAATGACAATATGATAGAAAAGAATTGTGTAAAAATTTGGAAAAACAATTTTGAATATTAGAGAAAATGTGAGTAGTTGTAGTAAATTATATTTTAGTGCTCATAAGCGAAACATAGTGTAATTTTTCTTTCATAACTTCAAAGCCAGACATGTAGGGCAACTTATGTAAAAATTCCAGTCAAATATCATTAAGATTTAGAAAGATATCAGCATTGCAGTGAGCAGAATTGTTGATTCCCTCCAAGGGAAACAAAACGATGAGGGGTTTTACCCAAATTGATATCTTTTAAACTTCAATCGTCGAACTGCAATTTACATTATGAATTTTATTTATAAGTATGACTGGGTATCCAGCATGTTCAATCTTTATTAAATTCTATAAAATTATTTATTTTAAGTTTGAATTTAAGTTTAAAAATATCCACTTGTGGAAAACCCATTTTCCTTTTGTCAATTTTTCTGTAAGTTTCGTATAATATAACAGAAAACTCTGCATGTTATAAGTAAAATTTAGGAGCTTTTAAGAAAGTCTTTATATCTTCCCGAATATATCTGCTGCGTTTGCGAAAATTCACGTAAATATTACGCACATCAAATATAATGATTGCTGAAAGTTTCCTCTCGTTATAAGCTTTCTTTGAAGCGGGGTGAGCCAAAATATGTTTCGTCTTCATCAATTTGTAGTCGGTCCCCTAATTGCCCTCAGGACCGAATTTTCACTGCAAAATGTGAGTTAGAGTCTATTCTTTACATTATGGAAGTTCAAGGGAAGACAGTTTATCCTTTCAGGGAAAATTCTAAAAAATGTGAAAATCCGAAAGTGTTCGGATAATTTTGATCAAATAGTGTATTTCCTAGTATTCCAAAGTATCATTCCTAGTTTCAATAAGCAGAGAGTGAAGCAAGGGGAAAAAGCATTTTTTTCGCGTGGGAAAAGGAGTCCAGCGGCTTTGAAAAATGTGAGTTCATTCTTTTTCTTTCTACCTTTGCATCTTTTTAATCCAGAATATTTGCATATATTACCATGTTTATTTCGCAAAAGCCAGATGCAGTTCTTTTGCCAAACGCATACATTAGGCTGTTATGCTGATAAATACAGAAAGTGAAAGAGAGAAAAGATTGCATAAAGCTTTGCAAATACATGCAAATAAATTTTATCAGACCGAAAGGACACTGAAATCAAGATAAATTAAAGCAATTTCTTAAATGATTATCAAGAGCAAATATCTAATGAATAGAAATTCAGTTTCTACCGAAATGTGAAGTTCTTTCTTTCCTCCCTAAGTTAGATTACTGTTACCAATGAATTTTGCTGTCAGCAAACACATTACAATTTGCCTTTACTGTCAAATCATTAAAATAACCTAAAATAATTTCTTAAATGTTGCAGTCACTTTTTTGTGTGTGTTTGTGATTTTTATATTCGGTACATGTTCAAGCATTTTAGAACAAAATTATTCTACGTGTTTTGATGAGATCTCTTGGAGAAAGTGAAATTGCTTTTAAACTGGAATGGGTGAGACTGAAAAACAACATTACGATTCAAATTACATTTCAAAATTGAAAAAAAAAGACGCGAAAACCTCTTTAAAGAGAAGGAAGATAACCAGAATGAAAAACATTTGTAGATGGATTTTACGAAACCGAAATAGCTCATTCTGTATTTCTGAAAACTATTAAGGAGCGTGATATTGGATTTTTGAAATTTGAAAGCAAGAGGTTCCTTTTACTTTTAAGAACGGTGAGAGTCCTTTCTTACTAAAAAATAACCGTTTAGAAAAAAGAAGTCTCAGAAAAAAACTTATAATCACCTTTCGAAAGATAAAGAAGGGAGAGGGCGCAATTTTGGCATTTGCCCTGGGTGCCATTTTATGTCGGCTCGCCACTGCTAATCACTAGCTCATTATGATTTCACTTCACACTTGGATTTAATTTGTGCCTTTTAATCATCCTCTATATATTTATCTTTCCCTGAAGTTGTTCCACGTAAGGGTAAATAATAATATACCCTTATGTGGGACAACGAATGAGGAATGATAAGAATAAGTAACCCTAAGTGGTCGGAAGGGATTATAGATATCCCTTCATACACCACTAAAGTTTGAATTTCTACCAAGAAATAAAGTGGAAAGGGAGAAATCACATTCCTGTTCCTCCTATAGAATATCCGTTTGGGAAGATTATTTTGAGATTTCACCCATCCGTAATCTAAAGATCTAAGCTTATCCATGCGGGTGGTGTATATGCTGTACCACCAGAATTTTCACTTCCGTTGACGGAGTGGTACAACAGCTGTGCACATAAAAGATATAAATTTCACTTTCCAGGTTTAACTAATCTGTCTCCTCTGTAATAACTTAGCCTATCAGCTTACTTGCCTGTCCTATTCAGTTTTCCCTTTTGTGATGCGCACTTTGTCTACTAATGAGGGAAAACAAGAATGGTACACCATGGGTGATCGAGGGAAACCCATGGGCATCTTCTAATTATTTCACAATAGAGTGAAAGTGATTTTCTGATTCTTCCTTAAAATCTCCGTAGTAAAAGATTTCTCATTCTACAAGTCCGCACTCTAAGGGAAAAAGAGGTTACGCTTCAAGCATTTATGTTGTACATTAGCGAAAAAGTATATATTAAGAAGCAGAAAAGTCTACTTACTTATTTTAACATCTCTACTATACGTTTATCTTCCTGGGGAGGGTCTTCTTATCCTTAGTGTTATCCCCCCAGATGGGCACCACGAGTACGTGGATGAGAAGCTGTCTTATAAGTAAGCAGTTTATCGCTCCTGGTGTAAGTAGGTACTGTAATGGCGGACGTGAGTTCCCCTCCGTTGATAGTACGTACTTTCTTCAGGAAGGGTCGGTCCGCCGATGACGGCTACTAAGACTCCGGCCTCAGTACTCGAGCTATTGCAGCGGCTGTCATTCAGTTTTATCCGGATGCTATAGCTGTCATTCAGTTTTACCCGGATGCTACGGCTGTCATTCAGTTTTACCCGGATGCTACGGCTGTCATTCAGTTTTACCCGGATGCTACGGC
>BGPR01000221.1:608393-624017 GCA_013235015.1 Araneus ventricosus
TACCCGGATGCTACGGCTGTCATTCAGTTTTACCCGGATGCTACGGCACGGCGGGGTGATTCAGTTTATGATTATACTTAGTGTTAAAATATATTTTCTAGGAGGTACTATGTCACAATGTAACGAAAGTTTTCCAATTTTTTATTGTTACAAGTTTACGCCTTTTATATTGTCTAAAGTCATGTTACTGGAACAAAATAAATCGAAGGAAGTAAATGCTATATCGATTGCAAAATTCCGTCTTTGCACACATGAAACAAGTCAAGTTAAATAAAAGTGTTTAGAAACGCATGAACTTCGTATAATAAACAAACGTTAAAAATGCAGATACATACAAAATAAACAAAAACAAAATGTCAGTAAGGAAAAGGGGTATAACAAAAGTTAAAAATACAAAAGCAATCTTATGCAGATTTAATAATCGAGGGGTAAAATGCTTCCAATGAATATACAAAGTTTACAGATGCTTATTTACTCTGAAAAGGGTAAAAAAAAAAGAAAAGGAAATGTTTTAACACTTTTAGAGAAATTTGCATCCAATTGAGTAAGATTTTTGATATGGTGGTTCTAATTACTCTCTGACGATTCTTTGCAATCGGGTTCTAATTCAAGGCTCTTGTGCGTCAGACTTCTACAAATTGGATGGTGCTTGATATGTTTTGTAATTGGTCTCATTCGTGTAACTGTATTTGTAACCACTTACAAGTTTGTACATATATATATTTAACGCTTAGTTTGTAAAGCTGAATCAAAACTGTACGATAGATGGCGCCAGGGGTTTCATTTCAGTCGCTTCTCAGCCAGCGACCAAGAGGAGAATAAAACCAACGCGCACAAAGTTAACTGCACATAGCTTCGCATGCTCTTCATCCGAGAAACATGTTCTAACTTTTAGCCGTAAGGCTGATAGCAGAACGTTAGGGTAATATATATCTAACTTTCTTCTTTTTTTCTTTTCTCGAATCGAAGTAACGAAACTAACTATTAAAAGCATGTTTAAGTATACTAATCGCGCTTAAAGTAACCCTCTATCATTAGTAGCTCTGATTCAGATAACATAAATATATTGTTGCACAAAATCTTACCGTGGGTGTATGGTGTAAACAGTCCAACACGCAGGATAATGGAGAATGAAGGTTTATTTACAAATATGAAGGAAAACACGTAGCACAGGTACAGGAAACAATAGTCCTTCCACAGATTACCAATGTAAATAGACAACAATTCACAGGTAATGACAGTTCAGCACTTTTATATCTAACAGCACAAACAGTCAGCAAATAACTAGTAACGACAATAACAGCTCAGCTCACCAGCTGATTAGCTCACACAGCGGATAGAACTCCGAAGACGTTCACGCTTCAAAATGAAGTAACCAGTCGATCAAAGACGCTCTTCTGCACTAGGTGCCGTCCATAAATATTCTCTCTGACTGGCCGTGACGTCACACGGTGTTTTCTCGCGTATTCCCTTTCCTAGTAGAAATATCGAGAAAAGGGTTGCATTTTCGGGAATCATTTATTTGTCGCCAAGGTCGCCAAATTTGTCGCCAATTCGCCAAAATGGTCGCCAAGTTTGTCACCAAGGTCATGCGTGCCATAAGAGTCGCTGAGGTAACTCCATGTTTAACCTTGTAAAACTCTCTTCCCAACCTTAAGACTTGCATTGCTAGGAAGCAACTTTCCATGATTGTAACAATATCGTTATGCGTCTCCTAACTTTCATTTTGAACAATCGGTTGTAAATATTCTTTCCCCTTATAATACTTGTCCCTTAATTGTTTAATAAATGTGAATTGTTTTAACTTAAGTCTCTTCATCATTTAACTAAATTTCACGAATCCAAAAAATCCCCTAGACACCCTTGCCATAACATTAAATTGTCTCTAAACTGTGGGATTTTGTCTTATCCGAGGCAAATCCTACATATATGTGTATTACTTTTACTTTCTAGATGTCTGTGATGTCTGTACGTATTTCGAGATAATATAGGTGATTTACATAGCCCAGAATAAAATGCTTTTATCCATCAATTGGTCTGTCTTCCTGCTCTGACCTGCTCAAATATCTATAGATTCTGCTTTTCATAATTTGAAACCTGAGATCTTCGAAATGAAAACATCTCTCAGTGTGTAATGAGCAATTTCTGTCGCAGACAAATCTGATACATGGCAGTAAAAAATGCAGGGACGTATGTCATAGGTCCCGACTCCTCATAAACTTTAATTTACAAACATTTTGAAATTAAAATAATGTAACGATTAAATTTCTGAATATTATTCTTAGGATTTTTTCGTGTTTTCAAATTCGCTTGCAAATCTATGCAGTCCAGTTTGTTTTGAAGTTCGATGACTGACTCAAAAATCATGGAAAACTTTATATTAGAGTTTTTAATGTGCGTAAAAATATTGCATTGTTTAGACCATTTTTTAAAATTGCTTTTAAACATCATTTTTTGAGAGATATTGAAATTGATTATCTTGAAGGTGACCAGCAATTAAATATCTTGTTATTTAAGTTTGTCTTTGACATTTGGTCCTTTAATTTTTTTTAGGCAGTTAAATATTTTTTTATTTCAGTTCATAAGGAAGAGGTGAAGACCGTATTGCCTATAAATCCTTATAGGGCTTAATCCGACCCTTATCAAACTGAACATTCTGAAATCCAAGATATCATGACTGTGATTTTAACGGATAAGTAGTAAAGTGCTTTCTTCTTTAAAAAAAATTAGAAAATTGTTTACTTATATTACATTTTGTACTGCTTACTTACGATATCAAAAAGCAACGGATTAATACCATCCAAGGTGATTAGAAATTGAAAAAATGAAATAAAGAATCAGACTAGAATTCAAACCTACGCAGAACATTTCATGACGATAGGATAATATCTGATGCATGCATTTTAGGTGAAAAGGAAGATGAAATAAATGATTAAAAAGATGAAGTATATGTTAGATGGAAATAAAGCAAATGGCAAGAAGATTGAAACAAATTTAAAATATTTATAGCGAACAGAAAGTGCAAATTACAAAAGAATGAAAGAAAAGGAAAAGTGAGCGAAAATTTTCAGAACCCAATGTCTTACCTGATAACGCAGTTTTGATATCGTATTCAGAAGGTTCTCCTAAAATGTGAGAAAGTATCTTGTGAAAATTTAGGAAATTTTATTTCAATCATGAAAAATTTAAAATTCAAGTTATTTATAAATTATCCGATTAATATATTTAAAAAATCTTTTCTTGTATTAAAGTTAAAAAAACATACAAGTTTCAAAAAATGCAATGCTTGTAAATTTTCATGCAGTTTCCAACAATCCATTATTAACAAATGAAAAAAATAATAAGAAGGAAAACCATTTTTGCTGAATTATGATCCGACTATTTTGGAACTCTTTGTTATTCTGTCTGAATTTAATTTTTCATAATAGACACATCCATAATTGTTGAAGAATTTGGTATTGGGTTAACATAAAACACATCCAAAATATATCATTTCATAGGCAGTTCTTTTAAATGCCAAATATTTCCATAACATTTCTCTCAGAGAAATTTCACGGTTTTTTAATTTGACACTGAGTAACTAATGTCTATATGATTCATTGACTTATTTTATCTTTAGTAAATTAATTAATTTTTCGAAAATGTTCTAGAAAAAACTATTAAAAATGAAATTTTTCTCTTTTTCAGAATGAATGACTTCTTTTTTTTCAATAATTGCTGTAAACATGTATTTATATTAATATCTGGATAATGAAACACTCTTGAGTTTTAAAAATTCTGATGCGACGACACAAAGTTAGTTTTCAGTGAATTTCAAGCCAATAATTGCTAAAAGAAACAGAAAAATAATGGATATGAAACGAATATCCATGCTTATACATTTTCATTCATCATGAAAAGGTATAAGCATATTAAGAAAGAACAGTATTAACAACTGCAAATCAGTGAAAAATACATATCTACAATATTCTACAAATCATAAAGAGTAATTATATTATATTTAATCATCGATGTATTGTCAATACATTTCTGAAGTCCCAGAACTTTGCCAAACCAGGCACAGATGTCTTATTTATATTAATGAAATTGTGTTTCCGATATCATGAAAACTGGAGTCAGTAGCAGCCGAAATGTCATGAATGGAATGCAATTGTAACCGATCTAATATAATTCAAGGGGCAATTAGCACTTAAAACCTGTTTTCACTCTATTACATATTCTGTCTTACCTCTTAATTTTAGGGAGCTATATCCCCGTACAGGGTGATTCAAAATAAGCCTATAAACGATTAAGGGACAAAAGAAAAACGAAAAACAAGCCAACATCAAATAGGAAAGCATGGCCGGAAAGACAACAGAAGAGCTACAAGGAGCAGTTCACTAGCAGAGTTATAACTCAGCTAGTTATTTGAAGTTCCGATTGCATGCGGAGGAAATGCAATATTTTTCAAATGCTGAGATGGCGGACAGGTCGGATTCGTCTTAAGAATCGTCATCACCCCGGCAAATGTCCAGAAAATGCCGGGCAATTTTTAAGGAGTGCGACAATCCTTAAGCCGAGCCGCTGCGTGCATGACTGTATATGATAGGAACTTCAAAAAGGTTTTGTGGAATTGGCCGTCTGTACGAACAGTCGAAAGGTAAATTTTGTCGAATGAAGAGGTTTCACCTATCAACGGCTTGTAATTTCTGCATCTTCGAGTATCCTCGAATTCATTCAGGTGGTGTTTTCGGCCTTACAACATACAACAACAACATGACTTCCTGTGGTGATATATTGTTTCGTTTTCATACTGTCTACCTTCCTTAACAGTTTAGACGCTGGATTTTAAGCCATTCTGCATAATAAGGCTCATAATTTATACAATGTTTTCAAACTTTGGTATTCTCCTATGTATTTAATGCATGGTCTTTCTTTTCGTTACTATACTATGTTATATTTATAGAAAATTATGTATATTCTTATTTAATGTGTTCAAATTATCCATTACTGATTTGTCATTTTTTTATTATTCATTCTCTAAGTCACTTAAAAGTTAATTAAAACATGAATTCAGATCTCAGTGAGTTATTTTTTTCAATTATACAAGTAAGAAAGTTAATATCATGCCACGCTCTTGCGTCTCTCGTAACATTTACATTCAAATAATAAATTACATTCGCATTCAAATAATAATATTTAAACCTAATGTGACGAAATATTTCATTGTTCGTCATAATTTGCTTTCATATTCAAATATTACGTATGTAAATATTACCTAAAGTGACAAAATACTTCAAAGTTTTTGTCAAAATTTCTAACTGTTGAATAAAAGAAAAAAACCCATACATTTTACAATCTTGTTAGAAATGAAGGCATTTCTTTAGATAGTTTTAAATTAATTTCTTTCAAAATACTTTTCCGATACCTGTGCGATATTTGTCGCCAGCACTTAATACCTTTCTTCTTTAGGGTTACATGTATCCAAATACAATAAATAACCTTACGTCATGAAGTTGGCGAAAAATCGCATGTCTCTCTGTCTATGTTTGCTGCACTTGGCGCATTTGATATATATTTTGGCTGATGTCGAGCTAACGGAGAAGTGTCTTTTTTCCAACAAAACGCATGAAATGGAAATGGAAACAAAACTGATTACTTCATTCAACTAAATCACTCAGAAACGCTTTTAACTAAAAACAGTGCTTTACGATTGACAATATTCAGACTTCTATTGTTGCAATTCAAAATAAACTACTCTAATGTTCGCTTTAAAGTCAAATGCTTTTGTTTAATATGGTGCAAAGAACATCAACTGTTATTTTGGACCTTTGAATATGTTTTTAAATTCAGGCACATTCCCGCGAAACATTTCTTGCTTTCCAAAAAAGCCTGAAGAAACTATGCGTCAAAAGTAGCCAGATGAATAAGACATCGCAATATAAGGGAGGAAAACCCCGAAAACGACGTACCATCTTGAATTTCCAAGCTATTCTTTCCTGGTCTACTTATGGGCATTGGTGGTAAGAAGGAGAAAAAGTTACATTTCGGAGAACGCGTTCATTTCAATCTAATGCTGTATTTTTCGAAACATTTTTCTGTTTATGCTTTTCAAGATGAAAAGCGAAAATCTCGTTACAGAACAGATTTCTTTTCAGAGGAGATATTAAAAATGGAGAGATCGCACCACTGGAATTTTTGAAAGAGACCTTCGACGCTTGACAATGGCGGCAGTTCCAATAAAGAGGATATGTCTTGCCACAACAGTTATTTTAAAAGTATTCTTTCCTCCGTTTAGATTCATTTTTATTTCAATTGAGATTATACATGAAGATGTTTCATTTAGTTTCTGTTTCGTTTTACTGTTATTGACATTTTGACATTGGACATAACATATTTTCTCTTTTCACTTATTGTAATTCCATTATTTCGTATCATTTTTGGCTATAAGGCAAAACTAACAAGAAAG
The DNA here is from genome assembly GCA_013235015.1 of Araneus ventricosus. Classification (NCBI taxonomy): domain Eukaryota; kingdom Metazoa; phylum Arthropoda; class Arachnida; order Araneae; family Araneidae; genus Araneus; species Araneus ventricosus. Next base: position 614,842 of record BGPR01000221.1, read on the forward strand.
GATTTTTGAATATTTCTGTATCTAATATTTAGTTCTTATCACGCTTTCTTTATTTCATGTTAAATTGCTTTTTGATTTTTTACATTTAAGACTTTTATGAAGCACATGTGAAATAGTTTGCAACGAACTTCGTGATTTTAAACTGAGGCCAAATCATGAAACACTTATCTAAGGCGGCAAACATCTTCAAACGTATACACCACACCAAGAAAACTTTTATCACCGATGGAATTTGCCATCTATTTAACTCGGGGGCAAGTGCAAGGGATTCTTTAAACATATGACTTAACGCATGTTACAAAATATCGTCTAAGACGAAGGAGAAAAATAGGGAACATCGTAATGACATATACAATTTAACACAAAAAAACTTTCTGGACAATGTTTGCATTGCTCTGGCATGAGAAAACCTGGGGGGGGGGAGGACGTGTTCTTCTTTTGACTTTCGTACACTTTCACAATATATCACGTTTTATGTTTAGTTTCGCTGTATTGTGAAAAGAATCGAATATGCAATTTGGAACAGTACATTTTCTTTTGTCCAGTTGGGTCTAAATTTTGTTACAGACATTACAGTTTCTGTGAAAAACTACATAAAAACTTAAATGAATGTTTTAATTGTTTAAGTATTTGTATTCTGAATATTCTCTTTGTCCAAATAAAACATTAAGTTCCTTGAAGCAACTTGCCAATAATCTAACTATTGAGAACGTAAATTGCCATCATGTGTGTTTATATTATTTTACTGCAAAATCAATCGAAAAAAACTTCTTGTATCGTCTTAATTCAGGAAAAAGACACTACGCGCAAAACTATAGTTTCGATATGTGGTCAGTTTAAACTTCTTTTATGTTCGGCCTCTATGATGAATATGTTGATACCCGGATGCATCCAATGCTCACGTGACTCTGCGAGTCTAACCTCTCACCTGATTACGAAGTTCCGTTACCGAACTGTGATGTGCTCTTATTGCTGTCTTTGATGCTTTTGTCCTGCGTCTATGTTAATAAAAGTGTGTTTAATAATCCCTGGTCTTATTTCTTTCACTGCGAGTCTGCCCCACTCATATAACCAAACAGAAAAATAATAAAAAATATTTTACAGATTTCTAACTCCTGTGGTTGATTTACTGATGTTAAGGTTACAGATTTCTATCGCGAAATGATTAATTCCAATTTCTAATTGACATCAGTAGTCTGTCTAAATGTTTTTATGCGTTTTGTAACGTCTTTCTGATCGACGACAATATAGCACATCTATGCATCACATTTTTAATAAAATTTTTTTACTAAATGAGGAATCACTCTAACAGCCGTATGTCTTAAACTAATAGTTGAGTAATTAAGCCTGATTTCACTGACGAAGACGCAAGATACTGCTATACACGTATAGAATACTTTTACAGTGTACTGTAGTGGTCTATGAATCAACAGAATCAAAAATTACATCAATTAATAATATCAAAAGTAGTAGTTGAGTATATAATACGTTCACAGTACAAAATTTTTATGTTTTCAAGTATTAGTGTATTATTTTAAAATACCAGAATTCATCTATCAACGGAACATTTGTAACTAATAGTTGAGTATTCAACCCAAATCTCAGTAAATAAGGTGCTATTCATGTGCTTAGCACAGTTTCACTGTACTACAGTGCACTATGAACCCACAGGCAGTAATTATTTCAACTAATAATAACAAAATTAGTAGTTTGTAATCGTCTCATGACACAGTAAATTCTGAATGATTTTCAGATAAATTTTTATAATAGGAGAAATTCATTTAACAAAGGAGTATTTATCTTTGATAATTAAGGTGAAATCTTGCCGGCTGCTGCTGAAATGACTGTAGTGTTGTTGTGTTTTTGAAATGAAGACACCCGATTTTAGAAAAATAATTCTATTCAGACCTAGGCACACACAAGACAAGCAACACACATAAAAGATACAATGCGGTACGTTGCACCTTAAAAGCCAGAGTTATTCCAAAAATAACGACCACAACTAGGCCTAAATATCTCACCCCGCTTCTCGAGGTCGTCACTTAAACTAACTCGTTTACAGAAAAGCAACCCTAGACTAGCAAGAAGTTGCGCCAAGCGTCCGATCAACCATCGCCAACGGTAGCCAAACACTACAGTGACTACAAATAATAAAATAAAAATAAATAAATAAAAATAAATAAATAAAAATAATAAATAAAATACAAATAATAAAATAAAGTGATTGAGTTTTTAATCAATTCATAGTACAAGCACTTTTTAATTCTCATGTTCAAGTTCATTGTAGATCATGAATCATCTTGAGGTAGCGTTTCGATAGCATAATTGATAGTAAATCTTGAATATGAGAATTTATTTACAGGACAGATATTAATATATTCATGTTGACTAAAACTTAAGTTGTTTAAATGCATTAAAATCGTTAATCTGAAGTATAATAAACTGAGAGCACTTAATCGAGGTGTAAATTAAAATTTTGTATTCAAGCTGATGTATGCTGACTAATTATTGCTCACGTTCACTGCCATAAATTATAAATTGTTTAAAATGTTTTAAATTGTTCTCTATAAAGTGATATAATTTATTATTTTAAAGATTTTTATTATTTTCACCTACATTTTATAATTTAATGTACCCCATATGAAGACTTTTATCATTTCAAACTTACATAACATTATTAAAAATTCGAAACCATTATTAGTTTAGTTTTAGTATAGCTTATGAATAAATCACATATTAAATAATCTTATACCGAATTTCAGTTTGTGTGAGAAATTTTTTAACGTTATTTTCTAAATTATCAATGTTCACTTTTATTACAAAACCTGAAATTCCTAGATTTAAATATGTTTATAGAATTATTAAATCAAACCTACCAAAAAATATTAGCACATTTTCTCGCATTAGATTTGATTCATTTTGTAACTTTTATCAAAAATTTCTTAATAAACGAACAGATAGGATAATGAGGACACAAACCACAAATTTATTTTCTCCAAAGATCCTGTTATCAAAATACAAAGAGTTTTATCAGCAAAACCCAATTACTCTCCTACCAGTTCCACTGCATCCATTAATAAAGCCTCCAGATGCATTTCACCATTCTTTTTCCAAAGAATCAAATATCCCCTTTTCATAAGCAAACTATCACAAATGCAACCGCTTTGTTCCCAAGATTTCAAAAGCGGTATTTCAACACTTAATCAAAAAGATATTCCAACCTTTTAGTGTTCCCGCTACAAGGAAACTCTTCCCTCGTATACGATAAACCATGCATAGCTCAAACTTGTAGCCGACCGAACTCTTTTAAACTGCTGAGTTCAGTACGTAAACGCCTCAGGGTTTGCATGAATAATAGAGCACCGGGGAGTCATTAGTTAAGATTAGAGATCTTCCAGAATCGCGGAAATACCTCTTAAGATACCTTCTGCGCAGCGGAAGATAATACCTTTTGCTAGAGTACACCAGTAACATTTTGCACTGGTGTGCATATTTGTATGGATATGAGTACAAGTGTGTTTCCGGGACGTTGACTTTCCACTACTGCTGGGAGAAATTTCAGACAAGAAAAGGCCGGAAATTTATACTCCTCTGAGGAGAGTTTTGTCCATTATTTTTGGTGGAGGAGGAGGCCTGGAAGATTGACTCGCGTTGCATCAAAGCTCTTGGGCTGTGGTTGCAGATTAAATTTTGTAAAAGAGGGATTCATCAAACCGCATTCCGGTCGTCTCAGGAGACAAACTTTGGAGGAAAGGATACTTCTTTGGGACTCCTTCAGAAGGGTTTAACATCTCAATCACGTATATAATGCATGGGACATTGTTTCTGCCAACTTCTATTTTAGGCTCTGTGTCGTCAAATGAAATATTAGTTGGATTGTGTTTCGGGAATATAATTCAAACATATTCTTGTAGTTGTAAGATGTTTTTCGTCGGATTACAATCGTGATAGATAAACTTACTAAATTTTTGTAGAAGATGCCAAATGTCTTAGTGGTACAGTCCCGAATACAGAGGAAAAAATTCTACTGATAAAGCATTCGTACTCCCATAATAAAAGTCTCATATAATACTAAAAAATAACCTTCTCATATGGTAAATATCAACCATACATTTAATACTTTATCACTTCAATTAATTTATTTATCATTATAATCAGTGACTTTTTAAGTTCATTGATTGACTGGTAATTGGACTACGGTTCCAATCAGTATCTATAACCTAAAAAAAACTTCTTGTAGTTTCTAAACAAGTTACTAATTTAGCAAATAACAATTAATATTTAATTAACTCTGTAAAAGACAATATACTTAAATTCTGAAAGTGCTTATTTTATAAGTCAGATATTAAGCGAACTAATTTTAGGTAATATAATGCATCTGGATCTATTAACGTGGTTTACGCACGACGTTGCCATGCCAGAAAGCCCGGATTCGTTCTCCAGATAATTCTTGGATGCTTAATTGGAGTCAAAAGACCGACTTCTATTAGAAAAGAAGACACCGACGCTTCAGCGCTGGTGTATTTGTCTTTTACGATCAATTAGTAAGCTGATATTGACTAGTCGCCGTAAGTAACAACAAATATTTTTGATAATTTTGAACTTAATTTTCCCCTAACTTGTATAATATGTAATTTGTATAATATTGCAATTATTGAAATAATTTGGACTTGCTCCATTTTCTCACCAATAATTAGGCTTCGTGGAAGACGGGTACAGACAGTAACCCTAAAACCGGCCATTCACTTGAAGGATAGCTATGTCATTTGTACTAAGCCTGGTGTTTTTACAACCATTTTAATCGAAAAACACAGGCACACCATTCACTTATATTTAAAAGGCCCTCTAACTCTGCGCGAAGGTAGGAGAGAGCGATCTTCTTTCCCTCTCTACAGCTGATTCTCAATCGCTCTTCGATTTTCTCTAGTTGGCATATTTTAATTTATGTTACCCTCGAAGCGTGGCTTCAATCTGCGCATTGTTCTTTTCGATAGCCTCTTTCGGGGTCCCTCTAAAGCGAGACTTTTAACTCCAGCGTATTCGCTCCGATTTCAGTCCAGACGGAATTCAAACCACCACAAGCCATTTGATTGATTTCCATACAGGTTTTTATGGCTTTTTCCTTTTCGCGTTCCAAAATATCCAGTTTATCTGTGAAGTGAATGGCCGGTTTAAGAGTAAAACAATATGGGGGTAACCAATCCTCTAGGCCCTTATAATTGTTGGATTTCCATCTCGGATTGTCTGTTTCTTATCTTTATTATGTTATTTTTATTCTAAGTGCAATGCTTTATATTTTATAGTCCATTGAGTGTGTTTATAGATATTATAGCATCATTTCATCTAGATTCTATTTCTTTCTTACAGCTTTTTCGGTATTTAATGATTCAGTTTTTATTAGTATTTTTTATCTTAATTATTTGTGATGATTTTGATAAGTTTAGAGAATTTCTGGATCTTGCTTTTATTTTTGTCTAGGATAGGGTAACTTTATTTCATTTTGAAACCATTTAATTTTTAGGGCTATTGCATTTTTTATTGTGTTTGCATTTTAAATATTACTATGACGGCTCTGCTTATTTTAGTATAGATTGCTGAGTGAGCCATTATTTTTAATTCACAGAAAAAATACTTCAGGACGAAATGAAGAGGGTTCTTGAAAGTTAAAAGTAATTATCTAATGACTAAATGATTATTTACAGTTATTTATACTTTACAAAGAAAATTAAAGAATACATTTTTCCGGCTCAACAACACCGGATCCCTTCACGTGCCTTACACTTTCAAATAGTCAACTCCTAGAGGAAGGGAGGCAGCGCCCTCTGCCGGATAAATACATCTGTTGCATTACTATATTTGATATTATTTACTATATAAAAATACATAGAGAGAGAAATTTTACCTTGATATGCATTTGGATGAAAGATTGAAATTGGTTAATTTACTTTTGAACTTTCCTTACCCTTCTTAATAAAATGCAAATTTAAAATTTGGAACTGGAAAGTACAAATCTGAATACAAATGGTTATATTAATTGCATTTAGTTAGTGAGAAAAAATTACTTATCTTAAAGCTATTTTTTTTTATTTGATGCAACAGACAGCTTATTATTTAATTTACAATTCGTAAATTAACTACTAATAAACAAATGGAAATAATTTAACTAATGACTTTGAGAATGCTCTCAAAGTAACAGAATTAGTAATGCACATAAATGCACTACTGGTTCTATTGCTTAATAATGTTTTAAATTTATTGCTAATAAAGTTCAGCTTTAACTGAATAATTGATATATAATTAAAGGAGTGTGTTTGCAAATAAATCTGAAATTAAATTTACATGTTTGTTAAAGTCAATAAACAGTCTTTAGGGAAGTGGTATTTTATTAATTTGATGGAAATATTTATTAATATTCAATTCCAAAGAAGTAAATATTTGCTAACTTGCTGGGAAATTTTCAACTACATTGAACGAATTTTCGATCTTTAAAATATATGATTCTACCATTACTTATTTATAAATTCTCGGTCTTGCTAAGATATTCTTATAAATTAGAGACTTTCTTCTAACCTCCAAGGAAAAAAAATCCATCGCCACATATTTTCATAAAAAAAAAACTATTTCATGTCTTTTAATTCGATATCTATCGTTTACCATTTTTCCCCCTTCAAAAATGAATGTTACCTGCAGTGGAGTTAAGATCTAACATCCATGTTCAATTTCTGATTATTTAAACGTTATTTTACTTTAAGCAATTGTTGTCAAAAATGCTTGAGAAAATGTGTACATATCTGTAAAAGAGTTGCATGTTAAAATCGAATTAGGTTTTTAGAGAAATATTCTTTTAGACGCATCTGAAAAAGGAGATGGTCTAAGTATTAGCTTAAAAGCTAAAAAATTATTGTAATTGCTTGGAATTTAGCTAATTCGGAAAATTATTGTAACGCCAAAATGTTTTTCGCGTTCTTAATTGGACTCTTTAAAAATAATAGCTACAAGTTTCGATAATTCATAAAAAATATTGTCTCATTAAGGATTAACTAAAATTATTTTTTTGTATTCCTAATTGATTTTAATTGATGCATAGACAACGGTTATATTTTTATTGGGTAGGGGATTAATTATCAAGCTCCATCTTTCCTATAAAAAACAAATACAAAACTACATTGTGTTTTGCATTTTCTAATTGCAGCACATTTTTTATTGTTTTTGATATAATAAGGGCAATTAACAGCAATATAACTAATTAATACACATAATTAATAACATCCATAAAATAATAGCTTTCAAAATAATAATTAATTACAAGTTTAAAAGAATGTTCTGTTTCTATAAATACATATTTTTAAGAAGATATATGTATGAAATTTAAAAAAAACTCTTTTATCCCAAGTGATTACTGTTCTTTTTTTCTCTTTTCCGTCACAATTATGCACTCAAATAGATATGAAGACATGTCAGTTTTTTAAAAATTATGATCAAAATATACGAATACGCATATCTATTAATTATTAAAATTTAATTAAAATCGGCTTAAACTTATTAAAGAGCTTATTATTATACATTTATATAAGGATGTATCCAACATATACATTACAAAAAGAAATAGTAAGCATAAGTATTAAAAAAATGTGTTTTTATACCTAGAAAAAAATCGTATGCAGTGTTGTTGAGGAATATGTATTATTAAGGGAAGTCTTACATTTCATTGTATTTGAGGCAACTGAACTTCAATTCCCATGTCATTTGATTCATATGCATTATTGTAATATAACGCATATAATATCAAATATAACTACATGAGATTATAATTTGGGAAAAAAATTATTTTCAAAATTAACCTATGAGACGCATAAAACATCGAGAACATTAATTACTGCATAAGACATAAGTTACCTTAAATATTGTCATTTCCCCTCAAACAGTTGTTTTGAAAATTCTTATTAATAAAAGATTCTTTAATTATTATCATATTAACTGAATAAAACTAGAAAAAGTTTCATTTGTTATTCTGCATTTATTTTGACGCAGTAATTACTTTTAAATGAATCATTTCCATTTTGATTATTTCCTTACTTGCTAATAATATCTTTAATAACTCATTTCTTTCATATTGCTCTTAATTATTTCTCTGCTCTGAAAAATGATTTTAAACGCAAATAAACTGGATTTGAACTGATTCTTCCACTATGAAAAAGGCAATTAAAAGAAAGAACTTGCATTAATTTAATTAAAAATACTCATTAAATAATTATAAAGCCGCCTTTGAAAGTTTTTTTCCTCTGAGGAAGTCTTAAGAACTGATGAAAAGGATAATGGATTCTTAATGAAATTAACGATAATGTAGATTTTGATTTTATTTTTAAGAATTAATGCATTTCGATGAACACTAATAAACCTTGTGTTCACAGCGTTTTTATACCCAAAAGCAAATTGTTAGAGAATGAATGCAATGCTTGTCAGATGTTTGTTGAAAACATTGAAAAAGCATAAGATAAAAATGAAAAATATGGCTCTAAGGCGAAGGCAACTTTAAGAAATCCTTTAGTTTTCGACAAAAACTATTATTATTATTATTATTTTTAAATATAGTTGCCTGCTTAAAAAAACAATTTGCTCGGAAAGTTTTAAACTGTTAAAAAAGTAAATGAAACATGTTGTGAAATATTATGAATGTTTCAAACTAATTTTTTTTAAATAAGTATTATTTATTTATTTGTTTTCTTTCTTTCATTCAGCAAATAGAGATAATGAATAATGTACAATGCAAAAATTAAGTATAATTTTGCATATACATAAAATTTTACAAATCAAAAACACGGAACAACATTTATAAGTTTGCAATGCAAATACTTTCTTGCGAAATTGTAATTCGGTTGTTATACAAGCATTCATCATTTCTAGATATTTTAAATTCTAAAATTTTTCTGTAACAATTGAATTACTCGGAAGAAGACGAGATACTGAATCGTGCTGCCATCTGTGAGTAACAAACGTAATAAATCTATTATTGGCGAGGAAAGCCACAAGAATGTTGCTCATTAACAACTTCGCCACATAAATGGGAAATATTACTAAAAATGCCCCTTTATACAATTTAAAATGAGAACTTTTTCCTAAAAAATGTATCTCATTAAAAATATAAAAAATCATTTCGTTTGACGATAACATGACGT
>BGPR01000221.1:635572-645787 GCA_013235015.1 Araneus ventricosus
ACCGATCGACTAGCAAATCGGCTGGGTCGCAGGAGAACCGCAATGGGGGCTGCGTAGAGAAAAGCCTTTTTGGATTATGAAACCGCTCGCATAGCATTGCTTATTGAGATTCCTTAATATATATGAATGAAATAGCTAAAAATCATCTCTAGATTTTATTTTTTATTTAATACTGCTTAAACTATTTCCTAAAATTTGCTGAAAAAAGTATGTCAGATTGATATTTTATGTGTAATTATCCTTCCTGTTTCGGAATATTCTGTTTTACAACGAAATTTTTGCTTTCTTAAAACATGGCTCAGGACATAAAAATATTGAAAACTGGGGTATAGACTAAAAAGATTTAAAAGAAATTCAATAAAAATTACGCAAAAATGTTATATGGCTCCCATGGTAAAAGACTTGAGAAGAATATGTCTAGCTCTTTTGAAAAATATTCTAATAAAATTTATGCGCATAAATAGATTGTGGTTTGAGATAAAATTATATGATTCATGAACGAAATTGGAAATATCACTGTTTCGGATATGAAAAAATGTTTCATCATGACTGGACAATTTGTAATTTAAAAATATTAAGTCTAGAGAAACATGTGATAAAAAATAAGATGTTTCTGAATGAAAAAGCAATTTAAATCATAGTATATTGTAACAAAATATATTATCAATACATCTGATACATACCGCTTTTTGTGCCAGTCTTTCCTTCTAACAGATACATATAGGTAGAGTATTTTTTTTTTTTTTTGGTGTAGAAAAAAATATATATAAAATTTGAGAAACCAAAGTATATAATAATACAAAGTATTTCTTTTAAAACATAATGACTTACCATTATTCGAATGTGATACACTGTGAGAAAAGATTGTAATATTTTCGATTATAATATATTTATATTACCCATATTAAGAATAACTCAAATAATAAAATGAATGCACATTTTAATTAGTCTTATCATTTCTAAATATGTATTCATTAATAATAAGTAGTAAAATGTTTATCAGAAAAAATTACTGGTTTCTACCCCACGGTGTTCTAAACAAGAAATGAGTATGATCTAGTAAAATTAAAATAATTTAAAATTTATACAAGACAAAAAATCAAATATCTCTCAGAACAGAGATTCTAATATTTCTTATTCTAGTTATTTTTTTATATATTTTATAACTTTTTCAATGTTATAGACATGGATATGAATACGAAAAAGATATTTGAATAATATAAAAATGGATGCTATGATACGTTAATATACACAAATTGCAACAGTACAGATAATTCAGTTTCTTTCTCTCAAGAAAATATATAATAAATACAAACAATAATCATAGATATATCTTATATAATAATAAAGATTAAGATAATTCTGTTCTTTCCTCCAAGAAAAATATGTACATAAATCTAAAATGGTTATACTATATCGTTAATATACACAATTACATAATTTACAGATATTTCAGTTTCTTTCTTCTCCAAGAAAATATATATATATATTTTGCTAAACTAGATTACAATAATTTACAAATATTCAGTTTCTGTCTCTCCAAGAAAATAGATTATATTTTTCAAACTAGATACAAAATGGTTTATTAAAAGCTGAAATCTGAGCTGAAAGATATACCATACTTCCTTCCTCCTGAATCACTTTGCGTTTAAATACTCATAATTGAAAAGATACTCATATAAGCTGATTTTTATTTAAAATCAATACAGTTGCTTTCAAAATAACGTAATCAAAGATATTCGGAAAATTTCTTTCTCAAACATTATGTAAAATAAAATTGCTAATGGTAAGAAATCAAAGGTATGAAATATTTTACGATGTTTGAAATTCGATCGTAATTTCATAGTGAATGTGATCAAATATATTTTCAGTTCAATGAGAAAAGTCAATGGACTCATTAACAAAGTGTTGGTTTTGATTTAAAAATTTGTTCGTTTTGAACTTCTGTTTACATATGACATCAAATCAAAATTTTATCCTATATAAATTAAGTATGAAGCTGTAAAAGCCTTCAGATTTATGGACAAAGCAAACTTGTTGTTGAAGTGCAGTTTTGATATGTAGTTGTTTATTTTGAAATGGTATTTGAATATTACAGATATTTCATTTTTATGGCATTATATCATTAATTTTAACCTACTACTGTATTTAGTAAAATAGTCATCTCATAAGAATGGAGGAGTCGTGAAGATTTATTAATTGTTTTAAAATTTGTCTTCGCGCAGAAAAAAATTTAAAAAGCTTAAAGGAAATAATTTTTATTTTAAATGTATAAAAAACAAACATCAAAAATGAGAAATTTTAGTTACTTCTCTTAGTTAATCAGTTCTGTCTGCAAAATTGTCTCCTTTGTTGGCTCAGCCCACGATTTAAGAAGTCGTGATCGAAACAATGTAACAATCTTCGTGAGATGATGTAACACTCTATATGTCTGCATACCTAGAAAAACCAGAAAATGAAGACAAACAACGCATTGGAAATCTTTTGGATGCAATGCCTCTCAATTTTTATTCATATATATTAAGGAATCTCAACAAGCAATGCTATGTGAGCAGTTTCAAAACCAAAACGTTTTCTACGCAGTCCCACAGGTTCTCATGACCCACGATTTAAGAAGTCGTGATCGAAACAATGTAACAGTATTCGTGAGATGATGTAACACTCTATATGTCTGCATACCTAGAAAAACAGAAATGAAGACAAACAACGCATTGGAAATCTTTTGGATGCAATGTCTCTCAATTTTTATTCATAAATATTAAGGAATCTCAACAAGCAATGCTATGTGAGCAGTTTCAAAACCAAAACGTTTTCTACGGAGTCCCACAAGTTCTCATGACCCACGATTTAAGAAGTCGTGATCGAAACAATGTAACAATCTTCGTGGGATGATGTAACACTCCATATGTCTGCATACCTAGAAAAACCAGAAATGAAGACAAACAGCGCATTGGAAATCTGTTGAATGCAATGTCCCTCCCTTCTCTTACCTGATATTCAATAAAACGCTTAATCCGACCATCTGGTAAGTTTTTCCAATCTTAGCCCTTCACCCTCCCCTACTTGCCGCGCTTCCTCGCTCCCCTCCGCAGGGAGCAGTACATTGTATCCTATGACAAGCTTAACTTCTCAAAATGAAGATAAATTCTTCCCACAATGGAGTTGGGTGAGCGGAGTATCTGGGATACTTAACGCGTCGCTCATCAATTTTAATACACGAAATTTGAAAATCGATTACTCTTTTACGGAGACACCGAAGCCGTTGGTTCACCGTGAAATTCATTAACAATCAATATCAAACACAAAGACACCAGAGAACCTTAGCCATTAATTATGCTACCCTTTGTCGAGTAAAATTCCTTTTTGGGCCCAAGAACACTGCGCCGGGAAGTCCGCAGCCGAGATTTTTAAATTACCATTAATTTGAGTGGCAACAGATCGGTGAAATATCATCAGGCTATCAATGGGGTTAGGGGGACTGAGAGAACGGTAGAGGGGTGTTTTGGAAGACGAGCTTCGAATCCTAGAAAGTTCTTGAATTAATTTAAAGTTAGGGTTAATTGATCATGATGGGTGAACTGTTGTTGTACTGAATTACAAGGAATACCTATCAACTTCATATCTTAGCTAATATTTTACTTTAGCACTTGCTTAACTGTTTATTTATGTTTTGGGAATAATTCCATTTCTATTTTTTAAAAGTAGCAAAAAAAGAACATTTATTTTAAAATATTTTTTTAAATTCATTTCTATACATGGTATAACAGTTAACAGTGCAGGAAATCATTATTAGTTTTAAAAAAGTGCAAAATACTTTGTAAACTTCTGATTTAATTAGAGAAAAAATTTCTGTTTCTTTTATTGGATAGTTATCGCCGAAAAGCAATTTAAATAATGTATTTTATTTATAAGTATACATTGGTATTTAAAATATTCAACTTTCATAAAATTCAATTAGAAGATTCAAGTTTCAAAAATATCAGTAAGTGCAAGAACCATTATCATTTAGTTACTCTTAGAGTGCAACTGAAATTCAACTTGTTGCGATGCCTCTGTCTTTCTGAATCTAAAGAGTATTGAACTGGAATTTTCATATAAGTTGCCCCATATATCTGTCTTGAGATATGAAGAGGAACTACGCTAAGCTTTGTACATGCTCAATAAAAAAATTATTAAGTATGTAGCCGCTTTTGTAACATTAACCATAACTAATTGTGACTGACGCCAGAGTCAGCGCCCTCTGAAGACTGATAACGACATTAAGTCAGTTGAGATCAGGCGATCGCACGTGATGTCTAACAAGAACTATGCTCGATTAATTTTGTATCAATTCTGAATTTTTTTATGTAAATTGTCTGTGTGTAATATAAACTCGTAAATAAATAACTGTTACACTAACTTGGTTTATTCACTGAACCTTTAAACGACCCCCACAAGTACAAATACTCATATTTCTAATTCAAACAATTTACTTCAAATTTTAATGCAATGCTTCTCTAACATATTGTCAAGTATTCTGTAAGTTTTGGATAATTTTGTTGAAAACTCTGTATGTTATAAACAAAAAATATCCAAAAATTTGGAATTTTTTAAGAAAACCTTTATATCTCCCGAATATTCGTGCTATTTTTACGAAAATTCATGTAAATATTGTACACATCAAACAAAACTGTTAGCGAAAGTTGTAAATCATTAGCAGATTTCTGTGAAACGGTGTGAATGTGTAACTATTAAATCATTTCCTTCTTTATCAATTTCTGGTCGGTCACCTAATGCCCTCGTGACCGTATCTTCACTGTAAAATGTGAGTTCAAGAATATTCTTTACATTGTCGAATTTCATAGAAAGCCCATACTGCCTTTTGGGAGATGTTCAAAAAAATGTGTTTATCCTAAAGTGTTCACATTTTTCGATCACCCACCTGTATATATTGTGCAGTAAAAACATTTCCATTCGGAGGAAAATGAAAAATATTTTCCTAGAATTTGCACATCAGTTGGAATAAATATTCTATGTTTTATTTATATAAAACTCGATTTTCCATTTCTAGAAATTATTAAATGAGCGAGAAGTTACAATCAATGTTAATTCGCTATCGATAAGTTGCAGTCCATGTTAATCTGTGGTATGTTGCAGTTAATAACGTGGAATATTTGTAGTTTCGTATGGACATCAGCTTTATTAATAATCCTAATAACATTTTAATTTGTTTTTATAAGATCTAGGAGAAAAGTAACTTTGTTTTCATACTGTTCTTTAAAAAGAAACTTTGTAACGCAAGACGTAAAACATTGCAGAAAATCTTCATTAGTTTAAAACAACTTGTAAAATTCTTCATAAGTCTGTAAAATAAACAACAAAAACGATAAAACCAAAAACGTCGGTGGCTATATTCGTTAAAGGGAAACTTTAAAGAACGTTGAATTAATTTAAAGTTGGACAACTAATGATAGTGAATGTTGATTGGAATGCGCTACCAAAGTTCTTTCGATGGTAGTCGAATCTTATTTTCCTCAGACTGTTTCTAATTTCAACTTTAACCCTCTAAGCATTACACACGCATTTTCCCGTTTGTCATATTGAGTTCAAAAGAAGATAGTTCATGTTCATGTGTATAAATTTTTAAACTACCATAGATAAAATATTCTTACGATTTCAGAGGCTTTATTAAACGCAAAAAGATCCTATTATTCAATTTAAAAGCAAATTTTTAAGACTTTAAAGTTAGTGCTTTCATCAAAATATCAACAGCTCAGAGGATTAAAAAATCATACATAATAATCTATTAAAATAAGACACGGATTTTAAATTCTAGAGATATTTCAGTTACTAAGTGATCACGAATTGTGCTCGATAGCTATTGCTTTGAATCTTGCGAAATAATAGCTTTTGGAATGCATTTATTACCGTCTGAAAAAAATGTTAGAAAATCTCCCTTTTTGTGCAAAACTACTAGAAATTTACAGTGATAAATACCTTGCAAATCTATATACGAGAGACAAATTTAAGTTATCTATTAAAACATATTTATTTAAGAGAAAAAGGAGACGAGTAAAATATAACTATGGTGACATTCTAGTTACTGATATTTGAGGAACAAAATTCGAAAAATGAAACGGCTGTAATCCTGCTCAAAAGAAGTATGTGAAAAATGAAATATCGATTCTTGGATAGCCATCACGGAACACTTTAAATTTCCTCAAGATAAAATGCCCGTATTTTCTTTTTTCAATAATCTTAAAAGGATCAGATATCTGGCTGGAGACTTGGGGTCTGTCTGATCGATTAAATGTAATCGGGTTCAAAGCAAGTGAAACATTGTTTTTGATAGAAGTTTAACATTGACTCATCTGTCTCATTTCAGCTATAGTGTTCAATAATGCTGCAGCCTATAAAAAAGCTAAAAATGTTAAATCAATACTTGATTTAATAATGTGCATTATCCTAAATTCCGAACTGAATGCAATAAAGAAATTTTCATTCCATATTTCTGTTATTTTATCCGACATGGCGCAGTGTTTTAAGAGTTGCATCGCAATTATTTTCGCATTTCTACGATTAATTTTGAATAATTTATCAATATAATGGAATGTTTTATTATTATTAATTTTTTAATATTTTATTATTATTTTATTATTATGGTTAATATTTTAATTATTTTCCTGTGTTTCTTACACTTAGTAAATATATATACATTTTTTATTATGTCATACACATTATGAAATAGAGAGTTAATACTGACAGTTTTCCTTTTCTTTATTTTTCCTAGGCTTCTCCGGATTTTTTAAAAATTTTCATTCTCTTGCGCATTATAAACTCAAATGTCTGCTTTTTCTGCAAAATATCACGTTTCTCCTATTAGTTAGACCAGGGGTTCCCAAACTTTTCCCCTTAGCGTACCCCTTGATTAATCTTTTCATTTTCTTGTACCCCCTATTGTCATATCCACTTCCATCCTTACTCCCCAACCATCCGTCTGTGCAAAGAAGTTTCTGTCAATAATTTTAATTTTATTCTGGTATGCTTAAGAGTCAAATAACCTGAATCAGTAACATTTCCAGGACATTTTGGATTTTACACTTTATTCCATTTTTACAATAGTATTAGTTCGACGCCAAAACAAATGAAACTAGTATCGTAATGATTTCACATTAACTTATAAAGACAGCTAAAAATTACACATTGTAATAATCAACTATTCAAGTGGTATAGTTATTAAACAGCAAGCCAGCACTTGGGGAGCAAAATTCTGCAACTTTTTTAATCTCTTATGTTTTCTGATTTCCTCCATACTAACTTCGATTTCGCGTACCCCTAACTAGTCCTTCACGTACCCCAGGGGTACGCGTACCACAGGTTGAGAACCACTGAGTTAGACTAATAGCCATTGCAAATGTGTTTACCTATGACATTATCTGAATATTATAAATTTGAAATCTGTTGCTTTACTTTGTTTGAAATCCGGGGTTAAATATACTGAATACTTAAATTAATGTACGAGTGAAAACGCAATTTCTATAGTTGAATTGCTCTTTTTTGTAAACAGAAACCTACATGTTCTTATTGTAATTTTGATTATTACATTTCTGTCCTCAAAATTATATCAGTGACTTAACGAGAAAACATCCAATATATGTCAAGACAGTAATTCATCTTTTGAATGGCAGATATTAATTCAAATTGAAAATTATTTAGTAAACTAAAAAATATTGGCTCGAGAATGTTTCAGCATTATCAGTGTTTCTTAATATTTTATCTATGAGTAAAGATTACCTTTGATTTTAGGAGAAATTTCAGACAACGTTGAATTGCGTTTGACGATTGCGTTTGACGAATTGTATAAAATAAAATCCTGCTTTTAGCTTCAAAAAATTCTTTCATGTGAATTGCGTGCATAATTTCATTATTTCTCATACTTATCAACAAAGATTTAGAAATATCTTCTTAGTACAGACTATCGAAATACTGAAGTTTTCCATGAAAGTGTGCTGCAAAACAATATCAGCAATGATTGAAGGGTTAAGGATAAGTTTTCCTTTATTAAAAAAAAATTGAATCAACTAGTTGTTCTGCACTTATATTGAATTAAATTAATGAATTATTCAGCCTAAATTCTTTGTATTTCAATAATGCTTTATTTTCCAATGCCATAACTAATAATATTTTCTTGAATGGAAAAAAGCAATTTATATCGAATCTTAAATCATTGATTTCTTTTAACCAACAGATTTTGTCCAATAACTGATACTTGATCAATGAATTGATTGCCATTCGACGCGTTAAATGCTATCAATAGTATTTACCGTAACTGATTCACATGTTATGGATTAATATAAATCATTCACGCAACACTTTATCCATGATCAATGACTAATTTCCAACTTAACATATTTAATATTAGATATGAATTTTGGTAAAATCGATTCAAAATAACCGATAGAACAAATATCAAAAGTTTTTGAACGGTATAATTTTTATTCCTTACCCTCCGCATCATTATGTCATTACAAATATTACCAATGCAAAATGACAGCGTGATTGCTTTCAGACATATACCCCTTTTAAACTAAATTTACGCATCTTATCTGTAAAACCATTAACTATTAATGCGTGCCTTAAAATATACTAAAAATAATTAAATCTACCATTTCTTTTAATATATAGGTCATTACATCATTTGCTATCGGCCCAGGGAAGTCTCGTATCCAAAGAAGATCCAGTGTCTAATGAGTGTGATGAATGTAGTTTGGAAACTCAAATTTTATTTTCTATCTTTCTCTGTTTAATGACCATGGAAGATTATTGCCGCCATATTAAATGTAGCATAGCAGGAGGAAGTCTGTAAACTTAGTTAAACAACGCGCCCTTCTTTTCCTTAATAACTTGGAACGTGAATTTTGTAACGGCTGTCATTAAGTCATGCATTCCAAAGGATGGAGAGTAAATTACTTTTTTCTAAATAACGATTTAAACTAGTTTAACAATTACATTTTAGCGTTCATTTAGACTTTACAAAGCGAAGAATGACTGCATCTTTTTCCACAAGTAAGGAAAAAAATGTTTTTAGTTGATTTTTTTTCCTTATTTCCTTAGTGGTTAATTATTCTCGATGAAAAGACCATCCTTCAATTTACGAAAAAGTTTAGGGATAAAATGAGAAAAAAAGACACTTCACAAATTGCACAAGACATTGCCAATACTGTTACGATATTTTTACGACATCGTACAATATTGCGTATACTGAAAAACAATATTGTACAATATTGCATATACCGAGAAATACTCCCACTTAGGGGCCTTCTCAGATATGGGAAGGAGAACCTGCCGTATAAGTAAGCAGAAACTCTCTTCCCGATGGTTTATAGTAATGATGGTGTGGCTCTTAGGGCCCCTCTCGGAAGACGGGTCATACCCCGGTAAAAAAAGGGGGTCGTCGCTTGAGCCACTCGTAATAGGGACTAAAATGTGGGGTCCATAGTCCCCGATTTGCTGTCGTGGCGGCCCGTTTTTAAGATGCCCTGTATAGCCGAGGCTTGGGCATGGAATTCTGGATCGAATATACAGAGAAAAAATATTGCATAATACCTTTATGCTAATAGGGGTTGTTGAAAGTTGTTTATCGACATAATGCCCTAATCATTTGGCACGAAGCTTTTGTGAACATTTTACTATAATAATACATTTTATAATATTAAATGCAGATGAAATTAAATATTTCAATTTATCAATGCACTATCAATACTGTATATAAATGCAATGAAAATATTTCAGATATAAAACCTCGAAAAGTATATATCAATTCTCGAATAAACTTTTTACAATTAAATAAAACTTTCACAATTCTGACTTCAGTGAAGCACCTTTCAAGTTATGTCTCACTAGTAAATTGGTATCGATGAAGATGTATGTTCCTTATCCATCGAATTAAAGCAACCAGTTTTAAGCATAGTTTATATCTAATTTGTCATTTATTTTAACAAAAAATCAGCTGAAAAGGACCGCGATAAATTTTATTATTCTACCTTAATCTATCTCATATGCTTTTTAAAATATTTCATTGATTGAAAACAAAAAATTAATAAATGCATATATTGTTACATATTTAACTAATGATTGATTTGGAACATTTTTATGCTTTATTCTTCTTTGAAACAATAGTTTAATTTTATAAGTAATTCAAATTTTAATAAAGCATTTCAAGCGATTACAAAAGGG
>BGPR01000221.1:646705-671858 GCA_013235015.1 Araneus ventricosus
AAAAACTTTCTTTAGTTATATGTGATTTATATGTATATTATATATTGTGAACTAAACTAAAAAGGCAAATCTAATAAATGCTGGCTATAACATACATCTTATTGAATGATATAAATATAATAAATTCTGCCTTTTGAAATAAAATAGGGCACATTAAATAATTTTTATTTCTTTCTATTGAAAAATTATATAAACATCTACAAATAAATCTTGGACATTTTGAATCCTTGTTTTTTTATAGGAATCGAATTCACACTAGTTCCTGCTTACGATGAAAATTAATTCGTTGAAATGAAACTTTATAAACGCATATATAACATAGAAGAGTTATTTTTATCGTTTGACTGATTTATTTTTCAATCACATTAAAGACATTTCGAAATTATTTTGGTAAGATTTATGTTGCTGTTTCAATTCATTTCGAGATGAAAAGCTTTTAAATTTGATGCGACTCCTGTATCTGAATAACATTGTCCTATGTTTTATCATTTTTATCTAAATTCTGAAGTAATATAATTCAGCAAGAAACTATTTTAATAGATTAGCAAAAATTTGTTAAATTAAAGCTTCTTTGATACTTAATAGTGAATCTATTAAACTCATATTTTCTAAATTTGTTTTCAGTTACATGAAATAAAGCCATTTTGCAGACACTCATAACCATTAAAATATAATACGAAACAGAAATTTTCAAATAAAGTAAAACATATGTTCAATTTTGCAGTCTCAGAAATACAATTTTAATTCTCATTGTAAAAAAAATGTTGTCATCATATTAAAAAACCGATCTCATAGCTAAACACTTTTTTAAAAGTAATGCAATTAAAATTACTAATTGCTGAAATAGAAATATAAGTTTTTTAGATTCCTAAGTTTGCTAGAATTAGAAAGAAAATATATTTAAAAGAAGTCAAAATTTGATCATGTGATTCATGATTTAAATTATTAACTAATGAAAATCCTGAATCGAAACTAATGAGGGGTTTCTTTACTATTTTCAAGTAAATTTATTCCAATGAAAAATAACTAAATTCTTTGAAAAAGTTGTTGTCTACATTTAGTTAATTTGCCTCTTGATGAAAGAAGGATTTATTATTTGTTATTTAAGAAATATGATATTTTAAAATGATTAAGCTAAATTATTTTTATTTAAAAAGTTTTTAAATTATTTATTAATTTAGAAAATAAATGTATACGTATAAATATGATTATAAATTTAAAATATAATAGAAATAGAAAATAGGAAATTAAATATATTAGGCAAGAAAAAAAAGAAACTAATTGAACTCCATATACATTTTATTGCTTGATAATTAGCATCGCCAAAAATAATCTACAAACAATTATACAGTAAATTACATATTTACAGAATAAAAACGCAAAAATGTTTTACTATTCAAAATCAAACAATAATTTATGAGATTTTAAATAAGTTTAGTGAAGACATTTCTAGGTAATTAATTTAGATTATATGGATTCTTTATGCGCTTACTATTATTATATTTTTATAGCATTTCAAGTAACAGATATTTTTTAGATTTCACAAGTATATCTCCGATATCACAGTGATAACAAAAAATTCATATATAGTAAGCTTGCAAGAAGGAAAATATACTAGAAGCTAAAATGTACAGAATATACAAAAGAAAGATATTTTTTCTGGTTTTCTAAAGCTTTCACGGCACAAAACTAATTTTTTAATATGCTGGACAATGAAAACTTCATAAGAAAAATTGTAAAATAATTTAAATATCATCAATAGAGTAATTTTAAAAAGTCAAGCTGAAGAAATGTTTCATAATAATACCCGTAATAGTAGCCAAAGTCACTCACAAACTCTGATAATGGAGAATATTCAAAGTAGATTAAGTCCAGAAATGTCATAGTGAAGAGCACACTGAAGAACTTCGTTAAGGATACCATGATGATGAAATACCACTTGGTCAGAGAGGGCAGATAGGGTGAACTTCTGCAGGACAATTAATTGGCTTTAGACGCTAGCTTTTCGACGAAGCAAATCGTCCCAATATATCAGGAAGTCACGAAAAGATGTAGAACAAAGCAGTAACGGTTGAAACGCCTAGTTTGACTGATGTTCTTGTCTTCAAACCTTGCTGCCTTTGAGAGATTACTTACACTTCCTTTTGCACAGTCCATCCTTCCTTCCTTGAGGAACATGCAGGGATGTCTTCGCCAGGCCACAATTGTAAACTAATCGCTTTCTGAAGCTTCTAAACGATTTGGCTCATTGACTATGATTTTCCTCATTAATTGGTAGTGAATAAAGTAGAGAAGAAAGGAAGTGGTACCAAGGTGATTGTTTCCATTCGATGTTTTCCTCCAAAATTTTCCATTGAATTCGAAAAGAAGATTAATTATTTGCTTAACATTGGTTAACTGGATTGATTTTCTATTTTTCTTGCAGATAATATATAGCAATGATAAATTCTTTTCAAAAACTACATGTTCAGACTAATTTCAAAGCAAGAAATTATATTTGAAAATAATTAAAGATGGAGAAATCTTCATAAAGCGAATCGTACGTAATGAACATACTTAAAATGACTAAAAACACACTTTTTCAATGCTAAATTCTAAATCTTAGAACGTTTTGAAACGTCCTTATAAATGTTCTTGCAGCAACTTGACAATCAGTCCAGCAGCTAAAATTTCACCTATACCACCTCCATTACCTTGCTGTCCACCAAGATGAAATGCTGATGTTTCTGGCAAGATAGATAATGCCATGACTACCATAAAGCACACAGCAAAGACAGCCTTCAATTGAACAGACAACATTATTGAAATTTCAATGGATATCAATCGCTAAAACTCGTTAAATGCTGCTTATGGGAAGGCCAATGAATCTGAGTTTGAATTGTAGAAAGTACTGTTCTTTATATGCCCGGGTCTTCAAGAATTTGCATAAACTTCCGGAAATTCTTCCGGTTTCCTGTACTTTCACGATCTTCTTCGGAAGTAGGCGGTAAGTAATGACCCGAATGCCTGAAGCGGAAAAGAAATGGGCTGTGAAAGTTTTAAAGGTGTGTTGGAGAAAGAAGAAAAATAAATGAAAGTAACCGACAGAAAAGAGAGGAGGAAAAATATTCTTTGTTTGCTTACTTTAAATCTTTTTGAGATGTGATGCATGTAATCAGATTTCGTCGTGAGAATGTTTCCAGTTTATCATGCGTGACGACACTTGTCACATGTTTACTCACTAACCTCTTCGCAAACTTTCTCTTTCGGAGTCTTTCTTCCTTAACAACTTCTCAGTTTCATTCGAGTAAATACTCAACAGAAGAAAAAAAAATTAGATAGACATTGAATTAGTGTTCCGCACAAGAATGGTTTTCAAACCAGTGTACATGATACAGGCGTTAAGAAAACTTTTTGATAGTTCAGATCTGTTTCGGTTGTAGTTATTTTAGCCAGTTTTATTTGAAGCATTATTTTACTTTTATTCATGTATGTAAAACATGAATGAATGTAAAATATGCATTAATTAATTACATGCATCTAATTAGCAAATGCATATTTTAATACAAATATAAAAACAGTGCTATTTTATAATGTAAGACTCGTGATTCTGTTTGCGATTCATGGGATGTTGAAAATACATTAAAAATTAGAGGTAAAAAACATTTAAGAAATTTTCTTTGCAGGGTACAAGTGAAAAGTAGACTACTAATGGTCAGATGCCGTATCCCTTTAAAAATTTATAAAGGGTATGTTTAGGACATTACAAATAAATGACTTAAATAATCCCAAAATTTAATATACATACATTTCTTTTATGGCCGTAGGTAAGACAAATGTGATTTGCTTAATTAGAATATTAATTAAATTGTATTACTATTTTTATAGTGACAGACAGCATATTTGGCTCATGTGTAATAAAATTGTTAATTTTTTTTGCTAGCCGTCGTAAATCGCATGTTTTTGAACTTGTTAACAACGAAACCCATCCATTCAGCTTCCATTGAATAAATCATCGAAAATTTTATTATAGGTATATGAACAAGATTATATGACAGATTCATTAATTTTAAATAAATTCAATTTGCATAGTTTTGGAATAATGAAACTTCTTTTTGCGATTTTTGGACAACTTTTTATCATAACTGCTACAAACAGATGTAAAATATTTGTTTATCCAAGAGCGTGTGGAAAATTTGACCGTCCCATATATCTAAAGCTGACAACTAACTTTTTAGTTGCAAAATGCGATTTGAATGACAATCTATATATATAAAATTCAATGTCTGTTTGCTTATGTGTTTGAACCTTATACAATTCCACACCTGTTGACGGATTAGAACGAAATTTGGCACATATGTTCCTTAGCACCTAGAAGGATTAACTGCGCAATTAAAAAGTTGCTTGCTGCACCAAAGGGGGTTAAAAGGTTTTAACGTTTTTCCACCATAAATTTGGAATTTATCCTTTTACAGAAACTATCTTTACACCATCTTAAAATTCAAAATATTAGCTTTTCAGTGACACCTATCCCATTTTCCATACACCTTTATCTCTTATTTTTAATCAATTTTGAAAATTAATTTAAAAATAATTTGTAACTATTCTTTTGTTTATTCCAATATCTTTTAAAACGCAACAGCATGCGGGTGATTAAACAGTTGCATATTTTTATATTCCTCTGTACACACGTGCTCTTAAAGTTAAATTGATTTCTGTGAATATTTCCACATCATCATTGGTTTTGTGATCATGCGATTCTAGCTCCTTAGATTTTTTTGATCGCGCGATTTTAGCTTCTTATATTTATAAATGTATAAAAAAATTATAAATGGGACAAATTGTTTTAAATACGCGTTTGCAAATCGTCGAGTGAACACTCGATAATCAGGAATTCGTATGTTCTTAAGTTTAAGATGTTTAAGCTTAAAGCTTCTGGATTGGTTTTTAAAACGTATGAACGGACAAAAGTGAAATTTCCATTCACCATAGCATTTTTTAATTACAGGTTTATGGTCTCTTTTTTTACCTTCATAATATCTATATTACAGGTATTATTTTTCCCTATTAACAATTACTGTCATACCAATAGAGATCAAAATCCAAATATTATGTTGTGAATCTATATCTGAAGCATGCAATTTCTGTTTAGAAAGAAATTTAGCACACATGTTTTTTCGCTCCTGGAAGCATTAAATAAGCTGTTTGAAAGCTGCTAGCGGGAATGAAAAGGGTCATTTTAAACGTTATTCCGCAGTAACTTTAATACGTATCACCACACAAAAAATATTTTTGAACCATCTGAAAAGTAAAAAAATAAGCTTCTCAGCAACACATGTTCCACTTCCATATCATTATTTCTTTGATTTTTAATCACTTTATTTTTTTAAAACACAATCCGTAACGTTTCTGTTTGTTGCCATTATTAAACTTATTTCAGTTTTTAAACTCTCACGTGTTTTTTTAATGTTAAAATTAATTTGTTTTCTTTGGACTATTCCACTTTCATTTTCTTTTAGTTTTAAACTTTTTAACTAGAAATTTTTAGTCTTCTTTTACCTTCGTAGTATCTAGAATTTATGAATAATTTTCCCTGTCGCCCACTACTCGCATATCATTTAGATATCAAGGCTTTTAAAATAGTAAGGAGTGAATGCGATCACAAAATTTAAAGCATACACACATTTTATACATATTTTCACAAAAATATTAACTCATCCGAACATATTTTCTAAAATTATTCGCATTATTATCGTGAGCACGTTATATATTGCCTAGCGAGTATTTATTTGAGCGTTGCTGAATTTTGTAATTGTTAGTTTTTAGAAGCAGTTAATATTAAGATGTTTATCAATTACTGGGAAAGGTGCTTATAGAGTGCATTACCCATGTCTAGAAGCCAACATATGGTGTTTGAACAGAGATTTCTTTCATATTACAAACTACAATGTGAATGTTTTACAAGATATGGTGGGAACAAATAAACCTTGACTAACAAACGATCAGCTAACAGATCATGAAGTAATGGGAAATTTGATTGTTGAAGAGGATGGTGAACCGCTCTCTTACTCAAAGCCTCATGTCAAACTGAAACAGCATTTTTTAATTAATTTGATCATTACAGAAATTCAATCTAACTATAAGATAGCTCTTGCCGTTGCTCCATCTTGAATAGCTATCAGACTTTTGGATGGTGAACCCACACCACAATCTGTGTTACAATTACCTCTGGTCTTAGCTCACGATGAGAATCCTGTATGCAATATAAGCAAACTGCCTGAGGCGATTGTACAACAAATTGAAAACTTATCATTTGGAATGAGTGTACTATGTCAAACAAATCTGCCGTTATCATGTCTGTTTCTCCCATGCATGTTCTGGAATGAGAATTCCAAGCAATCTTTACAAATATGCTCCAAAGGGGAAGGCCAAAAGTGTTGTTTATTCGAAGCCTTTTAAAGTAGTAGTTAATTAGGTATTATCAGTAAGGATTAGTTACATAAACGCGAGCGGAGCAGCGGGAACAACAGCTAGTACCAAATAAAAATAAGTGTTAAAAAATAAAAGTTCATTGTTATTACTCTGCTGAAATCAATACAGAATTCTTAATTTAGAGAGAAAGGACTACTTATGCTCTAATGATGATATTCCATCGTTTCCTAGTCTTTATAAATCTGAAGTTTTAAGCAAACGATTTATTTGATTTGCGGAATAAAGTTGTTAATATTTAGTATATAAGTGGAATAATGAATCACTTACATAAAATTTCAGATTGGCAAATTTATTAGGTTTGTAATTTCTATAAGAAATTAGCAAGTAATTTGTATTTAGAGGATTTTGAATCATTAAATCGTATCTATTTACGCTTAAGAAGACATATTGTTTTTCAGGATTAAAAGAACCAAAACAAAAATAAAGCTCACAAGGATTGATGTACTATTTTAAGAACTCATCAAACTCAATAAAAAGAAACAAAAAGTTCTTGCTTTTATTTCATGGTAATTTAAATAATAAATGAAATAATACCATGGTTCGTGTTTGTTATACTTATGTATGTAGCATAGAGGTAAAATATAATGATGTACAATACAATATATTACATCAAACATATTTATATAATTTCGTAATGTTTATTGCTTACTTAATAGCATAGATGTATGCTATATATATAAAGACTGCACCATTAAAGTACGAGACATAATAGTCCGTAATAGAATGTTTATTGCGTGGCATATAATTTCAGATTAGACTATTGCAGAGATCTTTCCTAAAGGCCTCTTCACAGAAAACTCGTAGAATTTACTTATTAAGAGGTTTTCCTAATTGTTTATCTTTATTATTTTATTTTAATGTTATTTAGTTATTAATAAAAAAATTGTGTATATGAAAGTTTGTTAAGAAACTGTATACAGGTTGTTTTAGCCTTCATCTTATGAAGCAGTGTACCTTGTATCCAATTTTTGTACTCGAATATCGACTTTGCTGGAATCGATTCGATATCGCGACTCTTGTATTCGAATATCGACTTTCAGAACTACCAACAGCTCGAAATTTGTATGACCGTAAGGACAGGTCAGATTACTAATTATTTTTTAACTAAATTAAAAACTAGCTCTAAAGCCATATTGAGTGCTTTTGCGCTTTCATCCATATAACCTAACTACTTATTTTTAGCTTTTTTAATTTCCGCAGAACACGCATCAACTTATAAATATATAATTTATAATTAACTCTACAAGGCTGGAAAAAAGCATCTGTTCTTACAAATATCCTTGTCTAAGGAATAATTTTACATATGCAGTTTTTTTTCTTTTTGAAGAGTCTGAAATCGATTGTCTCTGGTGTTTTCTGAAATAAAGCTCAGTTTCACTGAATTTTAAAAGAAAAACTAAATGTTTCGTTAGAAGAAAAGAGTATTTTTCTCTTCAGTTGTTTTTAGAAAAAAAGTTCTTCTATGTTAGTGCTTGAAGCGATATATTTACCTCTTCGATCCATACGGTTCGTTTTGAAAAAATTGAGCATAAATATGCTTCAACAGCATTCATTAATTTTTTTTGTAACGTAATCCTTTTTTTAAGGTAATCTATTATTCCCTTTCATGACATGAATCCCAACTGGAGGTATGGAATGTTTAAAAGCAATGAAATGTTAATGTTGTATTAGATGTTTTCATAAAATCATTTCAGAAACAAGATAGCGTGCATTTAAATTAAATTATAAAAATAATTTAAATCCTTGATTTATGTTATAACATTTTTATATTTAAGTTGATATTTATCAACTGTTATTTGTTAATGAAATAAGTTTCAACTCATTAAGTGCGATAAGAATTTTTTGAAGAACTTTCTATTTTTTTTCTTTCAAAATAAATGGTCATTCGCATTCATAAAGTGTTTTTATGATACTAGATACCAAGTATAAGCCATAGAATACGACATAAAAAGTATTTTATCAAATTAAATGACAAACGTCTAAAGCTCAATAAATGTAATTTTATACTTTCTGTTTCCTGAGAAAGTTTTTATACACATTTTAATTCCCGTACTTTTAGCAGCTTCTTCGCCAGAGCACAAATGGGCACATTCAATTTATTTATAAATATTTTTCTTTTCATAAAATAAATTAGATTTTCAAAATCATTTTCGTAATGTTGAATTAAATAAATCGCTAGCTGTTATGCCCAGCGTTGCTCGGGATTAAAATATTCTTATGTGTAATATTTTTTCTAAAAAAAACTATTTTTGAATCGAAAACTATAATATACACGATTTTTTTATCGTCTGAAACGCTTTCACTTCAAATTTCGTTCATAAATAGTGAAAATAAGAAAGATTTTTTTGGGGGGGAGAGACAATTAATTAAATAGTTAAATTTTCCTTAATAAAAAAGGGTTAAAATAAACCATATCAATAGTTTTTCCTGATATAAATTAGGAATCCTCTGCTTTTACACTTTTCTTTAGTATTCTTCCAGAATTTTGTTTAGATGTTTCAGCAACATCTCTTCATACATATTCTTGTTCTTTAGCAATAAAAAATTACTGAAAATTGTGAATTTTATACACAATTGAATTTTTTAAAAAAATTATTGAAATGAGAGCAATAATTTGAATTTGTGTCTCTGAAAAGCTATTTTTTTAACTTTAATATAGTATAAAAATATTTATTGTACTATAACACTTTCGAAATATATCACGGAAAAATGCAAAATCTTGCTTAATTTTTAATTAACTAAAGTTTTAATTAACTTTTGGGCCTTTAAAAGTTTTAACAGTGATCTTCCACTTCTCGTATAAAGTATTTACAGAAATAAAAAGAAATTCGTTCAAATTCTCACCATTGCCTAGCAACGAAATATCTATAAAATGCTTTATTTCAAAATCGTCTGCAAGTAATCAATCTTTTATTAAATTTTAAGAAAACTAATAAAAGTTGAAGTAATTATTGCACGGAGATAAAACTGGTATCATTGGATAGGTAAAATGTTAAAGTTTAAGATGGTATAAAAATATTTTTTGTCGGACAATTTGCCTCGAAGTTACTGCGGTAAAACAGTTTCGGTTTATTTTCTAATTAGCTGACTGTTTAAAAACTTTTAATAACCTTCGAAAAGTCCATAAGTATCTTCAATTTTCTTAAATAATAAGTGTGCAAAATTTGCTTGAAATCAATCCATTTCTTTAGGAGGAGATGTGGAACATAGCCACATATCCACATACACACAATGACTTTTATTTATATTAAGATAAATGGATTCAGCTGTCTGATTTCTATGAAAATGAGAGCTCAATGATTTTCTGTTGTTGCAGGAACTAATGTAAGTAGCGAAGTCCATTAGTTCACTTCCCAAGATAAAGGCGAAATGTGTCAGCTTCTCTTATATCGACAATGGAGCATCTAAGTATCTAGACATAAAAACAGACATCTAACTAGGTAGATTCAGTATATGTGAATAGGTTACTCGGAATCCTCTCAGTTAGAACTGGCCCACATTTGTGTATTCCTTGGAGGAAAAGCAGTAAGACCTCCAACAGCCAACCAGCAATTAATTGTGAAATTTCACTTCAGTCCATCAGTTTTTGAATCATTCTTGTTGAGAACACAACCATTAAAAAGAATTCGCAATATTCCAATCCATGTTCCCTGAGCCGTGCGATGTCTTAACCCGCGCAGCCACAAGTGGAATGAATAATTTTCTATATAGTTCTTGTCTTTTTATAGAGTGGGGTATTTTTAATTAGTATGAAATGTGTTTATTTTAATAAAAGATTTATATTATATTGAATTATGTATTTGTAAAGGTAAGAATTTTTAATGAATTTCGAAAATGTTAATAAGACAATGAACTATGAGTAAATGTATTTAATCCTCCATGAACTCAATCTAATCTCTTCATCCCTCAATAATTAAATAAATATATTTCCGAAACAGCCTTTCTTTAGCAAATAATTTCTTTTCATATAATGAACAAGCATAAAAAAATGACACATGGATAACTTTATGCTCCTTAAATTAAGTGAAGTTATTAAGATAAGTAATATGAATTTTTCTGTAACATTATTTAACATAAGAAAAGTAATTGAAGAAATTCTGAAATTCAGTTCTGATCCATTTTTTATTCATTTAGTGTACAACTTTCAGATTTGAGTTTTCGAGGATGAACTATGAAGAATTGTAACATCTAATCGTAAGATTATTTGTGAATTGATTCAGATAAAACATTTGAAATCTAAAAGACAACGGCAAAAATGTGTTTTCCTTTTCTGTTTTTGCTTCAAAAATTAAATAAATGGCTTAAAATAAATAAAGAGTGAAGAAGCTCCAAATTTTTAAATACTAAAAATAAAATTTTTCATTTGAAATCATATAAGTTCCATCATTTTAGTTGTTAATTGAGGAGGAAATTCTTCGTTTTATTAATTTGAAAATTTGCATATCATATTAAAAAGCCCTAATGCTTAAAATTCAATATAAAAATTTCTACTTCATGATACAGGAATAGGAACTCGGAATTTTATGAGGAATTAATGAATTTTCTATCTGAATGTTAGATTGCAAGTATTGCATCAACATCATTTTTCGGTTTTGTCAGTATTTTTAATTAATTTAATTCTTCGCCACTAAAGTTTATTTCATCTCTTGTGGCAATTTTGGCAAATTTTGAAATTCAAACGATAATTTTTAGCCGTTTCTTTAATTATCTAAATTTTACTTAATTATTTACTTTGTTTTCGATTTAATTATTATTTGTCTTAAATTTTGTTGTTGTTTCCATTAAGGTTTCAACTTTATTAATTCTTAAATTCAAATTTTTCAACGGGATTATTTCTTCGCCATCTTGGTTCGCGGATGAATTTGGTGTTATGAGGTTTTGGGCATCTGTATCTGGAATCGTTTTCCGTTATGATTTGTCTTTTCTTTGTTATGCTTCTCTGAACGAGTGAGGTGTATTGGCAGCTGCAGGTCCCAGGGCCTTTTTTTAGGCTTCTGGGGACCTTTAGGCCTTCAGAGAGTTAATCATTTTTATATATATTCTTTTTCCGTTGGAGCAAAAAGAGGAAAGAGTTGGATTCTACAACAAGTTTTTTTCGTGTGATGATGTGATTTTTTTGATTCTGCAAATTTGAAATCTTTTAGATTCTGCGAGTTTAAAATCTTCATGCTGTGAATGGTCTCATCGAAAGAAATGTTTTTTTCTTTTCATCTTTCTTTATTCATGTGTGAAATGGAGGAAATTGTGACAGCTTTTGGTACTAAAATTTTCAATATACAAATCAGTAGCTGGAGTGCACTGAATTTTCAAGCCCTGCACTAGAAATGATCAGGGTGCAAATACTTCAATAGCCTGCTCTTCAACATTATTTGCGTTAACAGTGTGTTGATGGAAATGTGCAAGGAAACTTGTTAGTGTACCAATGATGAGACTGAATTACCTCATAGCTGATAACGTAATTTCTGATATTACAAATTCTCCGAATTTTTCATACAACGTGTGTTTTAGTTAGTTTTTCACAAGCGAAACAAAGACTGTGATGTGCTTTGTAACTGTACCACTATTAATTTTCTGCAAATCGAGATGTTCCTTATTTTGTTGTTTCTACCTAGTATCCTCATTACTATATATTTTTTTTGAGCCTGCAGCACTTTGTATTATGTGTAGCTACATATTTTCATTTTGGTTATTACATTTTCTAAAAATGTGCATCATCTTGTATATGTATAACATGTGGCAGTGATAAAGTGATTTAATTTAAACTATTCTAAAATAAAAAAGATTTGAATTCATAGATTTTGATTCTGTTTTAATTTCTCTAATTTGTTCTTTACAACTAGCATTGTACTACCACTATATGCAAATTGACTTTTAATTAAGTAGCTAGGGTTTTCAGGTCAGCAAAGGTAGGTGAATTATTTCAATATAGCTTGAATTGCTTATTATTGTGTTATATGATTTAGTACCCAGAATTAATTAATTGTTCAACATATATTTTAATTTAAACTTTATTTTGCGCATCTACCTTGTTTTAATGCTTTAATATAATCCTAGCTACCCCATCCAATACTGAAGAAGTACTTTTACAGGATATTATAACAGAGTTTGATTTTTGCCGACGTGGAACATCGAGCCCTTTAATTAACGCATATCATTTCTGGCAAGTAGTAAAAAATCATGACTTCTTAACGCAGCTGTGCGTCAAGAAATCGCGTATAAAAATGTTTGCTATGTAGTTGCAACGTCATGTGTATTGCATCTATTCTCTACTAGCCGCCTTCGGCGACCAGCTTGTTTGCCGGGAATATAAGTTCAACTGAATCTCTTATGTATAAATTGATATTCATGGTTCCCTTTGTTACGTAAGCATGATTCCCCGCCTACCAGCTGTGGCGCCCTCAAGCGGTCCAATGTAGAAACCATTCAGTATCAATGAAATACTGATCTTGTAAACAACTTGGCCCATGTCCGGACAACACATCAATTCCCATTCAGCGGAGAAAATAGATCATATTTCTAAAATCAAAAAGAGGTCCGTTGTATGTTAATACAATCCTCCCCAAACTTAACAAAGTAATTTTAAATTTTGTTAGATATTTAACCCATGTTTTTACAATAGCCTTGCACTTATTCGTTGCCTGCATGAACGTCCCTAATGGAGTCGATTAACTGTCTGTGTTATATGCCAGTTGTCAATTGTCGGCATAAACTTTACTCTCTTATTCCTCTTGCAAAATATGCATTTGATTTTATCTTTAAAATGTCGCGGCACATTTTACGTATAGCAGCATATTAGCTGTATGGAATTAAAATATTACCTTAGCTTTCTTCAATGAAAACGAAACATGCAAATAAATATTTATTTAAACAATTAAAGCGGTTTTAATTGCGTTGCAAAAATGAAAAGTATTGTTGTAAATTATGCCAAAAAATATTTTAAAAAGGTTATTAAAATTAGAGCAAAATTTACGGCAACGTAATTGATATCATTGAAAAGCTAATATTTTGCTCTTTCGGATGGGGTAAAAATAATTTTTGTGCTGTAATATTTTTGGAACTTATTAAGGAAAAACATCAAAATTTTGTTTATTCTTAAATTAATTAAAATTCTAATTATAATTTCGAAAAACGACTCCGAGGTCCAGCGGTCTGCCTTGTTGAGCTCCAACACACACACTCACACAAAGATACACTCACACGCATTCTCTTTTATTATTAATATTCAATTTGCAAATTGTGTGGATATTTATACTCCAAAATTATTTTCAAAAATTTCTTTCATATTAAATATATTTTAAAGTTTGTTATTTTTCACAAAGTGTACTGAATAAAGTATTTTCCTACTTTTCTTCAAAATTTCGTTTAAGTAACGTTATTTTACAGAATAGACGTAGACTAAGATCATATTTCTGTCTGTTTTTAAATTTTTTATTTTCTTATATAACTTTCAGTCAGTTTTTCAAGCTTGATGTATTAACACAATAATACACGTTTTTTAAATTTTTTTTAACAAAAGCTCTGTAAATCTATTGTACCGAGTGTGCATTTTTATAAGGGATTTTGATATTAATTTTTCAATAAAAATTAACTAATTAAAAACATAAATTGTTTGATTTACATTTATTCATTAAATTATTTCGTTCTTTAATTGAAGGAAGGAACAGGTAAATAATTATGATGAATATATTGTATTATTGAAAATTAATGGAAAAACGGCAAAATTGGAAGTCGTGGAAATCATTACGAAGTCGGAATTAAGAAACAATGGAGTCAGAATTTTCTCCTCTAGCGTGCTGTGTACTACTGCAAAGGTTAAAGCATAAATGAAATTTCAAGCCTGTAGATGAAAAATTAAAACAGTTACCCCATGTCCGGCATCCAGACAACACCGGATATTTCAACTGCAAAAAGACACAATTTTTACTTTAAAATGGTTGTCAAAGCATAATAAGAAATTCTAGAAGCCTTTTAAATGGTGAAAAAAGGATTAAAAACAAGAAATTACTTGAAAAGCAAAATTCACCACCGAGCTGCATTTTGGGAAGAACGACGACTTTCTCGAGTTTTTTTGGAAAAACTAAAAAAATGAAATGATTCCAGGCCCGAAACGAAAAATTTCTTGCGACGATTATATTGATAAAACAATCGAGAATCAAATAAAAATAACAGCATGTAGTTTCGTCAATTATTGAATTAATAGGAGCAGTTCAAAGTTGATGTCCGGTGTACCGGACACCAGATCTCAAGGGGTTAAAATTAACTTCATTTCTAATATTTAAGATTGTTGAAATACACGAAATCATCTCCAAATCAGTGTTTTAAACCATTTTCAGGTGTCAACAGAAGTATGAAAGTCTCATATTCAACCTACAAAAAGAAATCGACCGTTACAATTGGCATAAGAATATTTAACTCGGTATTTCTGCAACTTTATACTGGATGAGATTGAGTTTCGAATCTAATACTATTGTGTTCTTCAAAGAACCGCGCAGACAATGAGATATAGGGAAAGATAGCTGTTTATATATTTTTTTCCCGAGCGAACATTGAAAATCCCTTACACAGCGAAACAGAGGAACGAAGGAGAAGTTGATGCCATGTCAGATATAGTTTGTCTCTTTCTCCAGAATGCCGCTGTGAGCCAAATAGATCAGTGGGAGTGAAAACATAAACTGAAAGAAAATGCGAACAAAAAGAATGGAAGAAACAAATAAAAGAACGGAGAAAAGCGAAATCTTCAAGAGCTAAAAGGAATTCTAAGAACTTCAATTGTTACGCAATGACAGTCAGGAGGTTAAATTCTAAACTCTTTAAGCAAGTTAACGGCGTAACTCCTTCACCGATTTGGTTTTCTTGGTTACTTTATTTTAACTGAGTTACTTCGCTCTTCATTTTAAAGATCGGTTTTCTTTAAACTTTACACTCGCAAGAATCGTATCTATCGACTGGTGGTAAAAGACTGAAGAATACTCCTAATCGTATTAGGTGAAAATTCAGTTTGGAATAATTTAAACACAATTTAAATTGGTTTTGCTTTCTGATTCCGGCCTGGAACGAAACAAATCGACTTTTTCTAGTTCTTTTGCCGAATCAGTTTCAGCATGTAAAATAATCTTTGACTTTAACGTGATTTATGTTAAATTGATGGTACAGGATAACTGACCACATAAATTGCGTTTTGCTACTCTATAGCATAAAAGAAAATCAATCGTTTCATTCTTCTTTTTTTATTGTTGAAATTCTCGACACTTAAGAAATTTCATTACAAATTCATTAATAATATTCAGTGACGAGTATAGAAGAACCAGCAGTTATCGTAATTTTAGAATTTAACCCTCTCATACCGAGCGAGGCGCTCCCGGGCGGTCTAAAAATTCCCCATTAACAGCGACGAAGGCCGGTTTGAGGCGTTTGGCTTCTTTTGAGGGAAGGTGAGGTTCTGAGAAAGCTTAGGAGATAAGCGAGGTAGGGGGTACAGTTATCCTTGCCAACCACAGCCCATTTCCGTTCACTTTAAGAGAGGGTTATAGCAGGGGGTGGTGGTGGGAAAAATGACCACCCAGGTTGTGAGAGTACAATTCATGCCGTTTACTCCCAAAAAGTCTCGGTTTTAAAGGAGTTAGAAGAAAAAAGTCGCCCCGGAATTAAAGAGTTAACGTGATTTAAGTTTCATTGATGGTAAAGGGAAACTGACCACAAAAATTGCGTTTTGCTACCCTACAGCATAAAAGAAAATCAATCGCTTGATTCTTCTTTTTTTTAATGTGGAAATTCTTTACACTTAAATTCGTGATTTTTTACATTTCTCTATAAAAAGCATTTTTGGTTAATTTAGACTTTACATATTATGTAAAAATCAATGAAAGGACTTAACTGTTTTTAGATAAAACTCTGTAAAAATGTCGTTATCTTACTTAACAGAATAAAAGAAATTCAACTGTTTGAATCTTTTCCGTGGGAACTCTATTATTAATTAAATAAATGTTTTACTTTTTCAGTTTTGTTCCAAAAAACTAAGTTAAGACGCCGTAGATTGCGGGAAAATAATGAACAAAGCTTAATTCCATTTTAAAATTTAATTATTAAATTAATCCTTTTTATTATTTAATATTTTAAATGGGAAATAAGGAAAATTATCTTACCTTTGTTTTAATGCTTTATTTTGAAAAAAAAATGGATACGCGAAATTCGGTCACGAGGGCTTTTAAGGGACAGACCAGAAATTGACGAAGAAAAATATTATTTCACCCCGTTTCACAGAAGGCTGATAATGATTTGCAATTTTCACTACTGGATTTGTTTGCTATGCATATTTCTTATATGCATTTTCGTATATATATATATATATATATATATTACAGAATATGCATGCTATTTCTACCAAAATATATGTAAATATTGCCCACAGAAAAATAACCACTGATGAAAACTGCAAATCACTTTCAGCTTTCATGTAACGGAGTGAGCACAAATCATTTTTTTCTTCATCAATTCCAGGTCTGTCCCCTAAATTACCCATTAAAAACCTCGTGACCGAATCTTCACTCAAAAATGCGATTTCTAGCATATTTATCACATGGTCGAGGTTCAAGTGCAGTTTCTCCAGCCTTTTTAGAGAAATTAAAAAAATCTGTGTATCCGAAAGCATCCGGATACTTTTCATCGTTTAGTGTTTGTGCCTTGTGAACGTTAAATCTGCCGGACCGTGAAACTTACGTAGGTTCGGCAATGAGGTGATATTTCATGGGTCGTTCACATCATCTGGCTACGACTCAAAATTACTTGTCATTCCAAGAGAGAGAAAAGCTTCAAGAAGAGATATTAATCTAACTAAACTAAAATAAAGTCGCCCTTTCTAAAGGAAAAGAGGATTTGGAAAGAGAGGAAGAAGAATAAATAGAATATTAAAATAACTGAAGAATGCACTGATAATGTAATATACTGAGAATGTAGCGTAGATCGTTACTTCAGGCCTAAATTTAAAAGCAATTGAAACATAATAAATATTTACTCATTGCGTGTAAATTGCATGTTGTGCAAAATCTGATTAATAGAAAAATGAAGTTTGTTTCTTCATATGTACCTTTTTTATTATAATATGTTTAACAGCTCTAACGCCAAAATTTCTCGATTGCTTTCAAAGTTGCATCCTCTCACCACAAATCATTCTAACCATTCATATTAAATTTATGGGGAAATTCATTTGAAAATTCCAGTCTGTTTAAAATAATGAATTATAAACTGAAGTCTAAAAAATTAGGAAATAGGTCAAATAAAAAAATCCTACTTTTTAGTGTACTAGTAAAAGTGTGTTTTTAAAAAAGTTTTAAAAATTTAATTTCATTAATGATTGGAATTTATAGTTATATTTGGTGGGAACAATTAAACGTAAAAAAAACAATTATCTATTCTATGCGGCGACACTTTATTTGTTCCTTATAGTATTTTTTTTTTTCATTTCGAAACAAGAAAAAAATAACGCTTGAACTACAATTGAAACTCTACTTTCAAAAGAAATTGTATAAAGTTTAATGAACAAATGTAGTTAAAAAATATAGTAAAGAACAATTTAACAAGCAAAAGCAAAGAAAATAATGAAAACATTTTTCCTTTTGTTTCTCTTTTATAAAGTACAAGCTGCACCACATCATCCAAGAGCTTCCAAATGCAATTTTGTTTTCCCTAGCAGGAAAAAAAAAAACGTCATCAAACACAGCTCAGCGTTTATTCGCCTAATCACTGTTGCAGTATTTTACCTAGTTAATTTGCATTTGTGACGCTGTTTTAGGCCGTCCCTTGTTGCCAGCAAGAATGCAAATAACGACCTACATGAAAACAACGCTGTTATGTCTCAAAATATTTTAATCTTTTAATTCCTTTGCCTACCTGCTTCTCTACAGCGTTTAATGATGTGAAGGAAAATATTTAATGCAGTTCTCTGCACACCATGTGCTTATTTTGGTTCAGGTTAATTAATTCTGTTTACTGTACATTTTTAGCAATCTTTTTTGACTGTTATCTGCCTTTGTTTCTTGTATATTTCCTGTTTTTTCAGGCACATATGTTATTGACGTTAGAAGTAATAAGGCATTGCTTTTGAGAGGCGCAGTGTGTAAAATTTTTTGAATATTTTTCTGGTCGCACACGTAAACAAAGTTCCTGTTAAAAATCCATCAACATATAAACAACGTTGGCTTTTAAAGTATGTAATTATATGTGGTAATTGTTAGCCGAATTTGACAATAAACCTTAAGAAAAAATTGCATTGAAAGTGAACATTCTAAAAGAATGCCTTTTAAATTGTTTTCTTTTGAAAATGGGTATTTAAATACCCAATTATTTCTCGATTCAAACATTGTACAAGATTTTCAATCCAAGCACGAAAAATTACATTTTTTTCCTTTCTTATAACTATTTTTCAGAGTTTTCTCTATGGCAGGTCACACATTTGAGATGCTTCTAAAAATTCTTTCAAAAAATAATTAGAAAATATGGTTCACAGTTTACAAAGTTTTAATTTGTCTTCTACTCGAAATATATGAACAATGAAGAATGTTTACTAATACTTTTACATATCTGGGAGAGCTTTATTTAAATTATTTTATGGCAGGCAATAATTTGAACCATAATTAGAGAGAAAGAGAATTACATTGTGTATATTTATGCAGAATTTTTTTCACCCTTTGATCCAATCTTCTTTTTTCGGTGTTTTAGAGGACTAGACTAATCACCTTGCAAACTCGCCTTATATACCTTTTGAGTTTAAATGTATAAATTTGTACTGATTGATTGGGTGACTTATTTCTTGGAAACTGCATGATAAGTAGTTTGAGTTAGACCCCGTAATTTTTAAAAATGATTGGATAACGTAGAAAGGATCTTGGAATGCACTCCACTTTCCAAACTTTTACTCCACTATGCTGCCGTCTGAACATT
Source organism: Araneus ventricosus (assembly GCA_013235015.1). Classification (NCBI taxonomy): domain Eukaryota; kingdom Metazoa; phylum Arthropoda; class Arachnida; order Araneae; family Araneidae; genus Araneus; species Araneus ventricosus. The sequence goes on from BGPR01000221.1 coordinate 666,113, forward strand.
GATAATAAATTTAAGGTACAGACACACACAGACATAGCAGATATTCCGTAGAATCAGGTCTCGTAAGAGCGCTCTACGATCATTATGCTGAGGTTGTACCATTAAGGCGACATAGCCTGTTTCGAATGAGAGAGATGCATACTGAATGTTTTAATGCGACTATATGCATTAAAAAGTCCAGTATGCATCTCTCCATATTTTAATGCAACTATGTGCATTTAAATAGAGATTCTTAGATTTTTTAGTTGTAGTAATCGTCAAAAAATTCGAACTCGAGATTTTGACGAATCTCCACGTTTTGGACCTCCCCTGAATCCGAAAAAAAATTTTTGGAATTACTCGTATGTCTGTCTGTGTGTCTGTCAACACGATAACTCCAAAGCTATTAAAGCTACAGGGATGAAATTTAGTATGTTGTCATTACACATAATGTGTGGGTTTCTAACAAATTTTTGACAAAATCCGTCCATGGCAAGTCTGCTGTCTGTCTGTCCGTGTTAATGTAAACGCGATAACTCATAAACTTAAATAGCTAAGTGGAAAAAATTTGGTACACATTTTTATCATCAGGAAAGTAGGTTTGTATCAAATTTTAGACCAAATCAGTCAAAGGGCTGACTGTCTGTCTGTTTGTATAATCGCATACTTTTGAACGCAATAGCTTCTTTAAAAATTACTTTGATAAATGAAATTTGGTACGTGGCCTTTTTACCTTAATGGTAGATTTGTGTCCACTTATTGTGTCAATTGGTTAAAAAAAAGGCGTTCAAATTGCAGATTTCGTTTTCCTTATCTTACATCCAGCTCTGTTGGTAGTCACGCCGGCTTCTAATTCCACTTCGGCGTTGGACGACCTTCGGAAATCGTGGTATGACGTTTCTCTTATTTTTTCTCCACTGCGTTAGGGGTTCTTGTTCGTTTTATTGCCTTTGAGCTTATTTCTAAAGCTTTGTTTGAGCTTGCTTTCCACTACATGTGTTAGGAGTATACGAGAAAGTTTAGGGGAGACCACTCCCGCTGGGGTTTTTCACTGGACTGTTAATATTCTATGCTCTGGGAATGAAAGTGATGCTTCGAATCTTCACGAAGTACATGATTTTATGACTTTGGAACGCTTTCGGCCTGATAAACACGCAACTGAAAAAAAACACAAATATTTTAAAGTCCTGGCATAGTTTTCTTCAGTGTGCACTTCTGCTATAACGAAACATTAATACGGTTAATCTAAATTAAAGCATTAATTCTCTAATGAACTTGTATGTCATAAATCTTATGTACAACTTATTTTCAAAACTTTCTTCTTTATCATTCTTTTAATCGTACAGATTATGTAACAAATAATATTCCATGCATTGTTTATTTTGTTATGTGAAACTCAATTGATAATTATTGCAAATATATGAGCATTGAAATTAAAGAACTTATTTTATAAATATGCAACTCCAGCGCACATAGAAGGAATGTGAATACGAGGTTAGACGGGTGGCTAGCTCTTCACCTTCGATAGCTTTTATTCAGCTTATGGTAAATACCCACTGACGCACTCTATACGCTGTACCTGCTCGCAAAGGGTTAAATGTATACATGATGATGAACTAATTCTGCAACAAAATAAAATCATATTTACAAAATGCATAAGTATAGATAATAAGAAGAATTTGATAATAAAAATGCTGGACATCTATTATGTATCGATTTTCTGAAGAGCACGTATGCAACAGACGTAATAATTTATTTTTCGACTGACTTTGATTAATAGACTATTAAGGCGAAAACATTTTAATGAACTTCTCAATTGTTTTATTATTCATAAATATGTAAAATTGCTCAAAAACACATACAAAATTATGATAAGCTTACTTTTATTAAACTAGAATGAATTTGAAATAAGCTAAAAAATAATCATACTTGCGCCAAATCATTTGTGTTTTAGTAATTAATATTCCAACAGAACTAGCTCCTACATATTTTTGACTCACTGAAATTGATCGCGAAACCACTAAACTTTAACTCATAAAACATAGCCACTAGCCTTTTAAGCATTACTTTTCCATCAAAAAAGTGATTTAGAATACTTTGTCTGCATTTAAAATTGCAATCATTAACAAAGTGAATTAGTGTACGTAAAAATCCGAGGAACAGTTTTAAAGATAATTCGACTTTTAGGCGCTATCAATCATTTTTAATTAGTCGCAATAAATAATAAATCATAAGAAGGCTTCCGCCCACATAATACCTCTGCATCATCCCATATTCCCAACAGACTTCCTAACAAGAGAAATGTTTTAAACTACCCTTTCCCGTCCTTTCTACTGCTTTGCAACTAATTAACAGACAGTTGTTATCGAGCTAAATTTCCCAGTACCCCATCCACGTATTCAAATTACTCTTCCGTTCCACTCTGGCTCATCGAAAAAGCAAAGAAGTGCCCAATAATAAAAGTAAAAATATCTGGAAAAATTTCTCCTATTTTAAGTAAAGGTAATCAATAAAACTGCTGTGTAGTGAACAGGACTAAAATCGGTACTGCACAAAAAAAAAATAGACATGGAAACGTCCCTTCAATGTTTTTAATCCAAATGATGGCTTTACAAGTTCTTCTGATTAACCCGATTCTGCAAAGAGGGAGTTTTCAATCGATAATCGGGGTTTAACTTTTTATAAGGATTTTTAAAGTCTTACCAAATGCAACTATTTAGTTTGAAAGCGAAAATTGTGGTCTCCTGACGAAACTCGGAATATTTTTCTTTAGCCCACAGCGAAATACGGATGGGTAATTTGCATTTGTGTAATTACACCTCAGGTTCATAACTATGTAAAGCTGCTTCCATGAGGCGAGATGGGAATTTAAAACTAATTTTGGGGTTATTGCTTTTGACAAGGACTGTAAATTAAAATTTCGTAATCTTATTTTGGGCGTCAAAAGCAAATTTGTGTAAGAGTTGGATGTTTAATAAATGAATTAAATAAATAAACGCATTTTTCTGAGATTAGTATAATAAAAGAGTCAGTTCTATTTAAATAAAGCGTTTTTGCTTTAATTGAATTTCCATTCAATAGGTTTGTTTGCTTTTAATTCTATATAATACATTGCTCTGAAAAGTAATTAAAAATTCGAAATTCAAATATTTACCCTTGATTATAAAGCTTCTGTCGTTAGAAAGTTATTTTCTTTAGTGCTTTAGCAAACATAATATTTTATACCTTTGTTATCGTTTCTATATGATATTTTTCATACTGATATTTTAAAATGACTTTGTGCTGGAAAACAAAATAAATATATGAACTTTGTTTATCAATGAAAATAATTATAATTATTCATGTTTTTGCTAGTTCCTACAGTCCACCAAAATACTTCGAAAAATCCTCCTGAAGGTACTATTTAGGTAGTTCAGAATATCGATTTTGATATTAATATAAATTTTTTTTCATAAGTAACAATTGTGTGGAATACTTTGAAATGAGCATGTAAGTGACGATAAATATTTGAAATACAGGACGTCGATTAATCAATCACAGCATTAAGTATTATTGCAAAAAAACTTAGCAAATCATATAAAATGTTAATAATGGGCTTTAATAAGCGATTTTAAAATTATCTTATGAAATGATGTTCTGCAGGGAAATTATTTCGTTCATTTCAATATGAACATCGTGCTTAGATCTGACAACATTGCGACATGTTTAGCAGACGCTAGGTTACGTTACTAGGCGACGTTTTATACAAATACAAATAAAAGTTTCCGCCGTTACCATTCGCGACGTAAAACTCTTTCAGCATGAATATATACCATTGTAAGCTACTTATATGGATATTAAAAGCTATTTATATGCAACTTTTAAATTTAAGGATTATTTATTTTTAAACCCACGTCGGCAAACTCTCCAAAAGGATTTAGACTGTTTTAGAAGTCGACGAGGATATAGGGATTAATTTAAATAGGGATTAATTTAAATATTGGTTAATTTAAAATAGGGAATAATTTACATATTGGTTAATTTAAAATAGGGATTAATAGGGATTAATTTACATATTGGTTAATTTAAAATAGGGGTTAATAGGGATTAATTAGGAAAAACTTTAAGGGTCCAAAGCACTTTATAATGTAAAAGCAATGCTACGTTATTGCTCATACAACTAATAATGCCTATGTTTAAGTGCACCGAATACGTGTATTGTAAAATATTTCATAAAGAGCACTTATGAATTTCTTGATAAGGCCCCATCAAAATACTGTGAAATTAATTTTTTTCCGTTATCTATTTCAATTTTTTGGAGCAATTATCTATTTAGTGATTAATTGCTAGAAATGCTGTATTACCTTTGATTGTGGAAATCAAAATTTTACTGATTTCCATAAAAGTATGAATAGAAAATAAAGACTTTATAAGAGAAAACCATCCAAGCATAATAAAAATGAAGCATTTCGAATTATGCTAGAATGAAATACAATATTAGAAAATGAAATAAGTGTCGATGCTAATATATACATTATCCAAGTCTTTTAGTAAATTTCTTATACAATCGGTTTCTTAAATTATGATACGAGTTTAATTTAGTCCTTAGGGGAAATAAAGCAACTTTGTTCATTTTTAATGATACATTATTTGTTAAAAGTTCTACGCAAAAGATCCTTTCATATTTTAGAATTTTCGTGGAATTTTAAGACACGAAAAATATTTCTTTCTGATACTTGTTAAGTAAAAAATGCTACTTTTATTAAGTACTCAAAATGTGTAATTTTTCTAATTAGGTTCTTAGAGAGAGGAAATAAATTTTCCTCGTATTACAAGCAAACTGACATTTTAACAATTTCACTCAAATGATTCGTAAAGTGTTTATCATTTTTCCTTTCTATGTTAAGAATTTTCGCTGAACAGTTTTGACACGAAAAATATTTCTTTCTATTACATGTTAGTAATAAAACGCTTTTCTTTAATAGCAGTTAAATCGATAGAGGACTGCGTAGCAAGATAGCATTGTTATCGCATGCAAGGATCTAATTTTAATTGAAGCGTAGGAAATGTGCATCAGGTATCAAACTTTGAGCAAAGAAATCATCTTCTGAAACCTATTAAAAATCTACTGACGTTATTAAAACCGATATAACTGCTCTGCCGTACAACTTCCCATTCCCCCACTCTCCCAACTCTGTTATCTACGTGCTCACGGTATGGATCCTCAACGTTATCGGATATCCTAAGGCGCCAGCTTTTTCCCGATTATCGTATCCCGAAAAAATGGTAGAGGGAAAAAAAATGAAAAAGGAAGCGAAATCGGATCTTTCTTATCATCAGTCTACTGCCTTCAAGAATCAGAGTTACTATTTCCAGTATTCGTCCTCCTATTTTCGGGGATGCTCCGGATTCTTCGTTTTATATTTATATTTATCGTCACTGGCGATCTAGTAGGATTTTTTTTAATTCTCTTGTGTGGGAAAAGGCCTGACGCTTCTGATTCTGTTCTTTTTCCGGATCCTCTTGAATGGAGACGATAGCTACGGTGCGGAAAAATTGGTTTTCACTCATAAGAGTCGCCAATTCATGGCGCCAGAGAAGCGGTTTTGTTGACTACTATAAACGCATCGGTGACTTTTTCTTTGTTTCCTTTTGTGACATGGCCATTACATGATGCGGTTTAATTCATTTCTAAAGAAAAATAATAATCGATGTTAGTTAATGACAGATAAGGTGGGAAGATATTTCTTTAATTACACACATAAGGTGGGAAGAGATTTCTTTAATT
>BGPR01000221.1:674519-689472 GCA_013235015.1 Araneus ventricosus
ATTTTTGGGCGCCACTTACTCTCACTGTGCCACTAGTCATGGTGAAAAAATATTATTGTGCTTATCTCACTTTTTAAAGTCAAATACGGTGATAGGGCGGAGAAAAACAATGCCCATTAGGGTGGATCGAAAAGTATAGGAAAAATTTTGGGGGGAAATCACTTTTGGCTTGGGGTGGGAAAGTTGTGTCTTAAGTATATTAGTTTATATAAATTTTAAAGGAAATCCTTTTATATCTTCCGGTGCCCCAAGCGCCCCCAAAATAGTTAAAAATTGAAATTTTTATGAAAATTTACAAATTTTTTTTCGAAATTATTTTTGACGCGGATGGAGAAGTTGTCTTAGGTACATTAGCTTACATATATTTTTTATTGAAATTCATTCATATCTACCAGTGCCCCAAAAATAGTTCAAAATGACGTGTTTTGGAAATTTATAAAAAAATATTCTGAAATTCCCTTTAGATCCGGGTAAGGAAGTTCTCTTTTGGGTATATTAGTTTACGTTTCTTAATATTATTATTCAAATTCATTCATATGTTCTGGTGGCCCAAGCGTCCCAAAAATAGTTAAAAATTGACATTTTTACAATTTTGACTCATTCAAACAACAAGGGAGGCAGGAATAAAAGAATGCTTTTGCCAAAGTTTCCCCTGTAGGGTTGTGTTTTTGTCTAGGAAAAGTCGAGATTGTGGCGTAGTTTATCTTTGTCTTCGAAATAAAGCAAAATTGTGCTATATTGTAAGATATGAAAAAGAAGAAAAGGTAGTTGTGGGTTCCTGAATAATATTATATAAACAAAAATAATTTTATTCATTTAATAATTAAAAAATAATTAATTTTTCATTATCTCCTATACGTTTTTCCTATAAAATAGTTTCTTTAACCCATTTTTAATTCAAAATTTGCATAAAAATCATTTTTTGCAAACATTTAAGTTTCTTTGGACATTGGAAGAAATTAAACAAAGTTGAAAAAATTTTCATGTGTGCTAGTAAACTTAAAAGACAACTTTTGAAACCTAAGCCTATTATTCTATCCACACTTTGAATTTTCGATCTACTCTAATGCCCAGTGTACCATTTGTCCAAGCTAAGCCAGTGATGATGCCATGTGTGGGAAAATATCATATTATATCTCGCTACGCCACTGCATGGGACGTTGCCTCATGTGGAGACGTGTGCATTGGTTTTGGGATCATGGATTCTTTATGATTAGATGCTTTTTCATTTTTTTAAACATTGGTTGATTGAGATAACCTTCTGGATTCGAAATATTTCATTTAAACTTATTTAACTGATCATGTCAATGGGGTTTCCTTCTAGGTATTGAATAACCATTCAGAATTCAACGTGGAAATGAAGTGGTGGCATTATGGCAGGTGGATCAAAATGTTACGGACGTGTTCATTAAAAGCTACTTTATTTCTTTGCTCTGGTTTCTTCTTTATATATTCACGTGAAATAACACAAGGAAATTTTGTTTATGGATGTTGTGTAGAAAGAAAATGAAAGTTTGAGGCAGCCTGAAGGAGAAATTATCTCTTGAATTTCAAGAACTAGATGAAAGTGAAGAAAATCTTCAATTATTTAAGGCAGTTCAATTGCAGTTATTACGCAATACAATTAAATGTAAGATAATAAATTCTGTATGTAACTGTTTCGAAGGAAAAAATTAAAAATTTTCTTTAAATAAGAAATACAGTGAAAAAATAGCACTTAAAGATGAAAGGATACTTAATTTAAAACTAATGGTTTAACAATAAATCACTATTAAGGCAAATTTTTTTGTTTGAGAATTTTTGTTCCGGAAACAGAGTCTTTCAAACAAAATTCACCCCCCTCATCAACCATCCCCCATGTCAAATGCGCGTTGTACTTAACGAAAATAAACAAGAACCCATCCGGAAACAAAAACTTCATTCGCATTTTTTAGAGAGAGTGATTCACAATTTGTAAGCCTCAGCCCTTAACATCAATCAATACAAGCCGGCGAAGTCGTGAAGTCAACCACAGGGGCCGAGAAACAGGACAAAAAATATCCCAAACTCCGCAGCAAAGCATGAAGCAAAGTACAAAAACAGAGAAACGAAAAACAACCAAAAACAGAAACAAAAAGCATGTAATTTTTTTTTCCTGAAGCTCAATTTTTTTCTTCCGTTTTCCACATAAAAATTGTTGCGTAGGGAATAGGGAATGTTGGAATCATTGTCCCCAACGTAGGGACTTCGGTAGGGAAAAGTAGTCTCAGGGTACGGAATCAATATCTCCCAAAAAAATTCTTTACACTAAATGCTTAAAATGCGGGCTAAAGAATGTATACAGATCCTCCAACCAGGCATTGATTTTCGAAGAATAGTGGAATTTTCTTTGAAAAAATGCAGGAATTTACTTTTATTTATATTAGTTTTGCTTCGTACACTTTCCTTCCCCATTTTATTCTTTTAAAATTTTGCCTGATATTTTTTATATTAAAGAGTGAATAAAAATGGATCTAGTCACAGAGGAAAGAGAGATGTCTTAAGGCGAAAGAAAAAATGTGAAGAACAAAGAAAAACGAAGCGAAGGGAAAAAAATTAAAGATGGCGAAGAGGATTGGGAACTAAGAAAGGGGAATTTTAAATTATTTCGAAGGCAAATTCAGGCTCTTCCAGAAGATTTTAAAACTAAATAGTATCTGTTTCGAGAAGAAAGAAACAACTTTGACAGCGCTGGCTTCTAATTTGTTTTTGATTAACTAATCCTTTTAGTTTAAGAAGTTCCTTTAGTTAGCTCTTAAAAGTACAGAAATAAAAAATGATATATTAAAACAGGAACTGAAATATGTTAATGCATATCGAAGTAAAGATTGTATCAAGAATGCTATAGTTCTAAATTTAAACTAAGTGTTCTCTGTAACAGTTTTGTTTTAACCGAAAAAAATACCGAATAAGCATATTAATTAAAATGTACGTTTAATATGTATAATGACCAAAGGATATAAATGCATATAACTCCCGAAACATTTTCTTTTATCATTAAACTTTCTGATTGAAAAAGAATCTCCCACATAGAACAATTTTTGTGTGCTTGGCAAATAAGATTATTTCTTCATTTGAAACTGGCTCTCAACTTGAAGTCATTTACACAATTTAAGACTTAATGTAAGACTTAATGATTGGCTTCATTCTTATTTATGTAATCGGACCCTATATGTTTATCTTAATAATGCTGTTTCTCATGAGATTTCAAGCATGTCTGGTGTCCCACAGAACTCTAATCTTGGACCCCTGCTTTTTATTTCATTTATTAATGACCTTCGTTGTTTTTTAAAGTACTCTGAATATCTTTTATTTGCTGACGACATGAAATTGGTTAGGCTAATACGATCCAATTTAGATGCTGCTCTTTTACAGAGAGATCTCGACTATTTGTCTGAATGGTGCACGGACAACAAGTTACTTAGGAATATTGAAAAATGCAGGATTCTTTGTTGTACTAGAAATCCTCAACTTTTGACTTACGATTATAAAATTAACAATCTTGTTGTATCTAGCTCAAATTCAGTGATTGATCTTGGTATCAATTTTGACACTGAACTTTATTTTTCTTGGCACATTGATGCTATAGTCTCTAGGGCATATCGTAGGCTTCGAATTCTTAAGCGCAAAACTAGGGAATTTTCAAGCGCACTTGCTTTAAAGGTATTGCACTACACTCATGTCCGAGACAGTCTTGAATATTGCAGTAATATCTGGGATCTAATTACAGAAATAAAATTGAAATTATCGAGTGAATTCAAACTAACATCTTGCGATATTTATTTTATAAGAAAAATGGATTTTACTTGCAGGATATATCTTCTTCACGTCTAATTGATATCTTTAATATAAATAGTTTATGTTCAAGAAGTGATCTTTCTTGTGTGTTCTTTTACAAAGTCATAAATGGTTTGATTGATTGCAATGATATACGGAGCTCCATACATTTTGTCGCGCCTGCCATGTTTTTAAAAAACAAAAGTTTATTTCAAAATGTATTTTCGCGATTTAACTATGTGAACAGGTTCTCTGATGAACTTGGCATTTTTCATATGTCTATAATAGTTTTTAAATTGAATTGCTTACAACTTTTAAATTCATGAAGTGTTTCTTTTTGCCTTTGTACACTAGTTATTTCTAAAATTAACATACGTTTTAATTTTTAGCCATGCGTTTTTCTGTAAGATGATGCACCGTGCTACGTCATCTTACTCTGATGTATATAAGCCAACATCCACCTCTGGACATTGGGAACTCCTTTTATGTGGTTAAGAGGCTTAACTCGGAACCCAAAGGTCCCAGGTTCTATTTCACCGCAAAAGTGGTCACCCGGACGTGATTTGAACACGCAACCTTCTGATCTGGAATTAGAAGGTTTCCGTGCTCCCCACTGCATTCATTTTTGTAGTTCTGCATCATTTTTTAATGTTTTCAAATGTTTTTGTGTGCGTCTGTGTTCAATCGTTGCGTTCTGTAATGGGATTCTTGTCTTTTTAATGTGTGTTTTTATCTTTAAATAAATAAAAAAATATAGAGTTTGTAGAGATTTTAACAGGTTATATGGGAACTTGATATTTTTAAAATGCAATTTAGTGTTTTTGAGATTAAATGTTTACAACTTTTAAATTCCTCATGTGTTTTTAATAGTTTTGTGATTGCGTGCATTCAACTTTTAATCCTTTATGTTTTTTAACTTTTTAAAATTTATTTATTTTAATTCTTAAGTTCGCTCAGCAGCTCCATATAAATAGGCGATTTTTAAAGAGATTCCAACTAAATACACAACTTATTTTTTATCATTGGCATTAAAAATAAAATTTTATCAATTAAAATATATATCTAAAACCGATTTCAAAGTAGAAAATAAAGGGTGTCATATACTTACAAAACATTTATTTTCTAAAGAAAAAATCAGAAATGGTTGTTTGTCTTTTCTGCATATGTGCTTTTTGCAAAACATAATTTTCCATTTCAGTTAAAGATGATAAATAATGTTCTGCCTGTCAAAAAAAAAAATTTAAGTCTCAATAGCACTTGAAACATTTTTTTTTTCTAGGCTATTTTAATTTCCGCTCTGTGGTGAGTGGTGGGACCCCCCCCCCCCCGTCAAAGTTGAACTGTAACACTGAAGACTACATCTACGAAGCTTGGCAATACAATAATCAAGGTCATTTATGTTTAGAAACATGTTCTTTTTGGAAAAATACCGGGAAGAGTGTTCTTGAATTCGGACGTTGTATTGGGATTAGACGACACTTGTACGGTCGTTATACCGGAAGTAAAATAACATGGCACATAGGTAAACATAGTTGGGGATTTTATCACTGGTCGTTATATTGGAATGGTCTTTATAATGTGTGGTCGTTATAACGAGCGTCGACTGTGTTTTCTTTTGATGAAATATTAATACGTGAATGCGACGGATGAATTTATATAGGAATTTTAAAACTTCACAATATAAATGGTGAAGCTTTATTTACATTCCATTGTTTCTTCTTTTTTTAAAAACCAATTAGTTTCAGAAAAATGGATTTGCTTTTAAAACAGAAAGCCTTAAATTTATTTTTATATTATTTCTACCAGTGAAATGTTTTTTTAATCCTTTAACTGTGGGTGTGATTTATAAACTACACATATAAGAATGCACCCGCAGTTAAAGTGTTTAACTATTAAGGTGATCAACCGTTCTCCTATAGGGAGGACAGTCCTCCTTTTGCAAGTTCTCTCCTTTCTCAAAAAGTGTACAATAAATGATGTTAAAAATTTTTTTCGAATGCATTTATCATATTATATTGTGTTCTGTATTCATTGTTACAATGAATTGTTTCTTTTATTTGCGATATTTTTTAACTTATATTTATTTGTTTCTTCCTTTTCTGGAGGTTAAAAGTTGGTCACCTTATTAACTGTGAAATACTTTTCGCAACTAGAGTCATCTTTATTCGCATCGAGACAGAGAACATCAAAATGTTCCTTATGTAGACAAATTACTACTTGAGACATTGTTTTGGGGTAAATTTTAAAATTATCAGAAACAGCATATTATTAGGAATGAAATATTAAACTTTATACTGTAGGTGTGCTCAGTACAATACATATACAAAAATATTAGAGACGACCATTTATAAAGAAGATTGATATTCTTATATTTTCGAATGACTATTTGGGTAATGCTTTTAATTATATTAACAAATATATTGCAACCTTTTGAAACTCTACATAATAAATTCACCAAAAAATACTTAGCACATAGTCTTCAAGGAGAGGAATTGAGTGAAGCAAATAATTTTTCATATTCCGAACTTCATTTTAGTCTCAACTTACCTAAAAGAAGAAAAGAGACGTTTTAGTTATACATTTCAAATCATAAGAGAAAATTAAGTCTGAATAGAAACATTAATAAAAACTATTCATTTTACCTAATATGAGCAAAAAAAAAATAATGCATTGAATTAAACTAGGCACAAAATCTGGTAACTTCCTTTTCCTATCTATTTCTGTGTGAGGGTGTTTTATTTATCCAAATCTAATTCTTGCTCTATCACATGTTTTTCATAGACATTTACGTGAAATTTTACTCATAAGTAGAAGGAAGTGTTCTAATATGTGAAATTAAAATGAGTTCGGGTTGCCTGCCAATCCACAGCTCCATGTCTACTAATCTAGACTGAAAAAAGTTTCCTTGATTAAATGGAAATATATTTTCTTTCAAACAGAACCTCTTCAGTTACTCTCATTCTTAATTTAGTGTATCGAGAGTGTACTTCATCCCTTTTGCTGCTGCTCCCTTACACTTTATTTCTGAAGCAATAACACCGCAGAAATAAACAATTTACACTATTTTTACTTTTAGTTCAGTTTAGCTATAATAACTTCCCTTTCTGAAGGAACACAGGGGCTATTTTGGGATGGACCTCATAATTTTGAACCGCGGTCAGATGACGAGAACGACATCTGAGCTGGCACTCCGTTTCTAAATTTCCGCACCACACCAGTTGCAACAGAGTCAATGCACGAAGGATCTTTAATGGAATTGGGTTTCGAACCTGGAACCTTCCTCTCCAAGGCCGACTCATAGCCACTAAGCCATCGAATCCTCGCTTAATTACGTGTGACTACGAGAATCTCGATAAATACACAATTAGTTTGTGATTAAGTGCTTATATAACAAGGAAGCAGGTTAAGTATAAATCTAAATTCCAAGTATTTCTGTTCTTGAATTGTGAATGTTTGATTACAAGTGTATCAAAGTTCTATTCAAATATACTTTTTGTTTGCTTCGATTATGGAAGTATATCTTCCACATTTTTATAAAGTAGACTGCCCTCTTAAACTATATTGCAAATATCAGAACATACTAGTTGCCCCATCGATTTATTTGATTGCTCGCACTGGTGACCGTCTAATGGAATTGAAGAGTTGCAACAAGCCCTGCAATTATTTCAAAAATTTATTTCTCCTTTTTCCGCACTATTTCTTGACATTTACTTCTTGCTTTATCGGTGATCTTACTCTATTAAAGATAAATTAGTAAAGCCGTATGAAATTTTCTCACTTTCAACCTTAAACCCCGTAACAACAAAAATGGTTTAGTCCTTTGTTAGGTGTATCAAATCAAATATTCAAAGAAGTGTATACTTGTATACTCATAATAACAAAGATGATGAGAACACATTTATAATTTGAAATACGTCTTTGTACACAATACTTGATGTCAGCATGCAATCATCTTGAGTTTTTACTTTCTCGTATACAAAGTATGCATAGAGAAGGATTGTAATCGTCAAAAAATGCGAATTCGAGATTTTACGTAGACATCTCTTTGAATTTGATTCTTTACCTAAATATTTTACAATCACTATAATGAAAAAACCTTCTGATAGTCATTGGATTGCGGGTTAGAGTAGGTTCGAATTTTTTTATCCACGCGGGGGGGGGAGGGGAAACAGCACCTTTTTGGTGAAGTATACAAGAAAGTTTAGGGCAGATCACTCCCGCTGGTTTTTTTGCGTCTAAGAATGGGGATAAACCAAATATGTAAATTCAAAGCTTTTTTTCAACCGATTTAAACGAAAATTGGAGACAAATCTGCAATTAGGGTTTCAAGACTATATACGAAATTTCCTTTATTTATGTAATTTTTTTAGAAGATATCGTCTTCATAAGTATGCAATTATACAGACCGTCAGAGAGTCAACCCTTCGACGGATTCGGCCCAAATGTTGATACGGACCTGCATTTCTGATGGCTCAATGGGATCGTAAAGACACAGTTAAACTTCATTCAATTAAACGTTTAATTGATTGTTGGCCCAGTTTACCTACGAGGAAGCTCGACACAATTCTTGCCAGATTAAGAATCGGACACACTCGATTCACGCATAGGCATCTGTTATTGGGGGAACCCGCACCTCTTTGTACAGCATGTCAATGCCAAATGACTGTTCTGCACATTCTTATTGAATGTCGGCAATTTAATCATCAACGCATCCGCTGTTTCCACTCATCCTCTATCACTCTTAAAGACATCCTTCACAAAAACCCTCATCCACAACTTTTTACTTTTTTAAAAATGATTGGTTTTTACTCTTTCATCTGATTTTTTTTACCATGTTTTAAGGTCATTTTTTCCTTGTTAGAAGTTGACACATCATAACTTATGACAGCCTCCTATTAATTGAACTCGTATAACAAGATTTTATTCAAGACCATATGCTTGGCGCAGCATAATCAAAAATGGTTTTTGCGCCAGTAAACCAAACCAAACCAAGCATTTCTGATGATAAAACTGTGTACCAAATTTTATCCATATAGCTATTCAAGTTCTTGAGTTATAGTGTACACATGAACGCGGACAGACAGATAGACAGACTTCCCGTCGACGAAATTTGCCCAAAATGTGCCAGAAAACTACAAATCATCTGTAAAGATCACATACCAAATTTCATCCCCGTAGCTCTAATAATTTTCGAGTTATCGTGTTCACAGATAGACAGACATAATTCCAAAATTGTGCTTTTCGGATTCTTGGAGGTCTAAAACGTGGAGATTCGTCAAAATCTCGAGTTCGAATTTTTTGACGATTACAATACTTTCTCTTCGTATACTTCGTTTAAGAAAAAGTGAAAATCATCATATTGTGTATTGGAACATGTCACTGCCGCTGGCGTATTTTACTCCCGTTAGTATTGTTATTCCTTCGCCTTGGCGTGGTCTACGAAGAAAATTGTGATGAACTCCAAACCAAGGCTTGATGAGAGTCGTAGAAATTATGGCAACTGGTAATTAATTTCGCCACACGCCAGGCGTTTCATTTGGTGAACACTCTAAAGATGGAACGCCTGGCGTAAAAGAAAATAAAATTTTATTTTCCAAAACGTTCGATAAAATCTGAGTACTTGTGGCGTAACTATCTTCTTATCATTTCGAAAGGCATAGCTTGGTCGATTGGGTGAGGTAAATTAGTGATAGAACAGTCCTTCCACAATGAATTAACCGTGTAGTGACAGTATATTTATGGAGGTAGGCGACGACCATTCTTTGACCCATTGATTAAGACTGATCAATATTCCTGATGAACATGACTATAGCGTTTTTCTTCAAAATCAGTTTATATGTTATGTTCTTATTTATTTAAACTATTTAAGAATTATTGAGGGTACAGTTAGCTGCCAGTCCCCTTGTCGGATTGTACGGAATCACAACTTTAATGGAATTTTCAATCTCCTTTTTAAATGCTTTGCACAATGTGTTCGTTGATTATCTTGAAGTCCTCCTTGTTTTGGGCATACTACGCCGGTATTTATCAAGTTGGCTTAATTAATTAGGCATTTTTGGCATTTTTTTTTTTAAAATTTCTTTTAAAATTGATTTTAACTATATTAGTATTTTCATTTAAACTGAGTATGCTATGTCAGAATCGCTAAAAAATATCCATTGTCACTCTATTTATTGTTGAATGCTGCGGATTAGTGCAGAAAAAGGATGTTGATAATAAAAAAAAATTATAGTATATCATTTTTAATAACATATTAGACGCAATTTAGTTGTGTAAACTTATCGCTAGGTCGCAGAAGTTCTGTCCAAGTCGAAAGAGCACGAAGATGAGAATGACGTAGAGCTGTTTTACACTTCATCTCAGAATTTGGTTGAACATGTTAAAATGCCTCATTATTAGGGGGAAATGCAGAGGAAAACGGTGTTATGGATCTGCAATGCTAAGCAGCCTATCCCTTAACACAGAGAAACTATAAAACGGGCACTTTTCAATCTCACCTTTCAGGTTTTTTAAAAATAATTATCTTGTAAAAAATCTTGTCCTTCATCATAGATATCCTGCTAACTACGTAAACTGAAGTGAGTTTTTTTTCATTTTTCATGTTATAGATAAATTGTTTTAGATAAAAATGATAGTTCTCCAAATATATAAATGAAATATCTTAGAGAACATTTTAAGCCAGTTTTCTGGTGCTAAATTAAAGCGAGAAAGAAGGATGCCACATTCGCTTCTGAATTGAAGAGTCGCAACTGAATCATTGTTCTACTTACTCCCCTAATAAATACTGTTTTAAAACAGTCAAAATTAAGCTCTAGTAATACTAATCATTACGGAAACAAAAAATCTCTAAGAAACATAATCAGAATTTCTAAATAACAAAACAGGCATCTTTTTCATTCCCAGTTTGCTATTTCGCTTTTTCTCGCACAAAGAGTAAATCAAAGGCAAATCAAAGGCATTTTCTTTTGTGCAACTTCTGTTCATTAATTTTCTGAAGAAAAATCACCACTTTGTTTTAAAAGGGGAGGGCGCAAAAAAGTAAATATGCAATCAAAACAATCCTTTTATCGAATTCTTTTGATGCTTTTCTCACTCGTAACGAGAAAAAATGCGATGCGAATATATCTATCTTTCATTATTATTATTTTTTCCTTTGCTATATCATTAGCAAAGCTCCCCTTGTTTTCTCGCACTTCTGTAACGAGATCACTTGTTATAACGCTTGTAAGTGTAGGGAAGCATTGCATCAGTAATTGAAAATAAAACCTCGTCTGTAGGGAGAGAAGTGGAGAAAGGAGACGACTTTCATAATTAATACAGAAACAGTTCTTTCTCTCATAAACCAACTCCTTATAACCAGGGTTTATTTTCAAAATCCCCAGCATTGCAATTATAAGCGTTTCTCACTGTTTCAGATCATCTTCTGTTTGTTATTCTACTTCAAGTTATTAATTTCTCTGTTTGAATAATTAAGCTTTTTTTTCCTCTTCTCGTCCCTTTCCTTGACATCATAAGAATTTATGAGCTCGAGGAAAATAGAAACTGACACTGTTTTCTGAGTAAATTGGAATATTCTAATGAATGCGAACTCAGTGTGTGTGATATTTCGTTTTAATAGGCTGGAATAAGTTATTCGCTGCTGGAGGACAGAGATAAATTAATCACGAGAATAAATATGCGATATGTGCAGCTTCGACAAATATTTTGCTGTGATAAAAATACAATGAATAAGAGATGAAGCTGAAGTTTTTTATTGTTATTTCCAACCAATCTGCTTTTTAAACGGATACGGTTTCCAATTAATGATAAGAACTTGTTAATAGAAATTTCCAATACAATAAGAAATTGTTTATGTTGTATATGTATAAAAAAGAGTAAAAATTTAAATTTTTAGTGCACATGAAAATTTCTGTCACCAGTCCATAATTTAAATGATTTTGGTAAAAATAAGATTTTTCCATCGTTACTCAAATGCATCATTTTTAAAATCTTTCTAATTAGTTTTTCAGTGTTCTGTTCTCTTTTTATGCCTACATAATGTGGCGAGTTTGCAATGTTTCACAATATGGTGAGTATGCAATGTTACACAATATGGCTGGTATGAAATGCTACACAATATGGCGAGTATGCAATGCTACACTATATGGCGAGTATGCAGTGTTACACAATATGGTAAGTATGCAATGTCACACGATATGACGAGTACGTAATGTTGCACGATATGTGTTGAGTTTGCAATTTGGACCACATTCTATCAACCTAATGGGTTGAAAATTTGATTATTTACTTCAATAACTACTTGATAATTTAATGTTAATCGATTGACAATTTTGGACTTTATATTCCGAACGTTTTTGAGTTATTGCGTTCACATACTAGCGAAATGATACA
The DNA here is from genome assembly GCA_013235015.1 of Araneus ventricosus. Taxonomy (NCBI): domain Eukaryota; kingdom Metazoa; phylum Arthropoda; class Arachnida; order Araneae; family Araneidae; genus Araneus; species Araneus ventricosus. The sequence goes on from BGPR01000221.1 coordinate 686,706, forward strand.
TCGAGGGACAGTCAATCTTTTGACAGATTTGGTCCAAAATTTAGTAAAGATCTGCAAATCTGTCTTATAAAACTATATATCAAGTTTCGTCTATCGAGTTTGCTGCATTTTGGCGTTATCATGCTCAAATGCACATAGACGAACAATTATACGGACTTTCCGTTAACGAATTCACCTAAAATTTGAAACAAATTTGCATTTGTGGTGTAAAGAGCACATACCACATTTCATTCGCCCAATATCTTATTCACCGACAGACAGGCAGACAGACAGACGGATATAATTCAAAAATGTTCATTTTCGCCCTCGAGGAGGTACTGTCCTACCGCCACGAGAAAAACCTTAAACAGGGTTGCCTCAAGTAGACGAGTCGAAGAATGGAGGGAAATGGGTATGAAATCAACCGCAACTTTGGCAAACTAAGCGCCAGGAATTCGTTTTCGTCCGAAGTAGAAAGCGAAATGAGACTTCGGATAATTCTATCTGCGCCAAATGAAATAAAGCCCTTTCCTTCACCCCCAAAATGCAATAGAATATCCCGTTTCCATAACGACCGCCATCGACATGTCGGATGTCTGGGAACTGCGTCAAAATCTCGAGTCGGATTTTTTGAAGTTTACAATCCTTTCGCTTTCTGTAAACGAAAAAGTAGTACTGTGTCTTCCCAAAATGTGGTAAATTTGTGCTCGCGAGATACACAGGGGTGGCCTGTGGTAAATGCCAACCGGAATGCCCATATGACTATGTTTGTATTTCACATATGTCTGTGCCGTAACGTGAAAGATGAAAATTAACCCAGATCAAAATTTTAAGAAACCCTTTAATTTCAAACCTTGTTTTCCTTTTCCATACAGTAGAACCCCGCTAATCCGAACTAATTGGGACCGGTGCCTGTTCGGATTACAAAAAATCGGATTATCCGAAATTCCGTTAAAAATAGAAAAGAAAAAGATGTGTGCTAAAAAATGCAAGTTATATGTACTCAGTACTAATATTTCTTGAATCCTTTTATTGAAAAGCAATAGAAAGAGAATATGTCTTCCCTTTTCGTTAGAATAATGGATCTGCTCCTGTATGAAGTGACCTTATCTTACGGCGAATTGCATTAGCTTCTTCAATGTGTACAAAATTATGCATGCTGAAAAAGTACATTTTTGTTTTCAGTATGTATATTTAAATCTTTTCGGGTTATCTTTTCAATTGCACATAATTTTCGAATTTAATATCGGTTCGGATTAAACGGAATTTCGGATTAGCGGGGTTCTACTGTATTAGTTAAAAGAAGAGAAAATCTAACCTAGTTATTTAATTTCATTTTTCAACACTATTTTAATTAGCTTTTTCCCCTTCATACGCAAAAAAAATTCAAAAAATACTTAAAGATAATAATTAAGAATATTTTAATTTCACATTAGTTTGGAGAAATATTTTTATGGTACGATATTCACAATTTTTTCTTTCAGTGGTGTATGTTTTTCTCTTCTGTTTACAATGATAGAGTCCAAAATATCTTGATGAAAAGATAACAAAAAATATGGAGAGCCAACCAAAATTATCCATCTCTATGCCTGATTAGAGCTACGCTTTTTAGACATCTTTTTATCCTTGATTTTCCCAGCCGGTACGAAGAATAATTTTTCTTCCCAAGGTGCATTAAAAAGAAATTCTAATGAAAACTACCGCATCGCGAGTAAAACTAGCTAGTAACGGGTTGTCACCGTCTTTGTCAAATTTCTCGTTTCGCTTCGTCAAACGTAACCTTCATCCAGGAGGTTTTCTTTTTTTCTATAGTAATTACAGTTACTACATTTTTTTATCGTTTCTTTAGAAAAAAGAACTTTGCTAAAGAAAATCACATTATCGGAAAACTTTTTCAAGACAGATGTTATCCGTGTGCAGTTTTATTTTATTTTAGCCCGTTCAATTCTTGTGTCTTCCAGAGCCTTCTTCTATTTTTTTCTAATTTCACTTCTACTATTTTTTTATCTATTAATCCAAATGTTTGTTTTCATATTACGGAATGCGCCTCTTCTTTGTCCTCTGATTATGTCCAAATCAATCAACTGATTAAAATTTCGATGTAGACATAGAAGTAAATCGAACCTTCTTTGTTTGTAATGTGAAGTTTAAGCTTAACCCTCTGAGCTGTTAGCAATTTTGTACTATCTTTAAAGTCTTAAAAATTTGCTTTTAAATTGAATAATTGGATCTTTATTGCGTTCAATAAAGTCTCTAAAATCTTAAGAATATTTTATCCTAGGTAGTTAAAAAATTAATAACATCTATATTATATAAAACGCTTATGCGTGGCGCAAAAAGGGACCTTTATTTCTTTGTCCCCGTTGGCAACGATCAGTTGGTTTACCAACGCCGAGACCGAACCCTGACCTCGAGATTCTTGAATTGGTTTGAAGTCGGAAACAGCGATTTTTTTTTTAGTTTAGATCGTTTGAATTAAATAAGTTTCAGTCGCACAATTTCTATTCGACAAGTGTGCTTAATATTGAATGTCCTTTTCAGCTAAAAGTTTCTGAAAAATTGGTTTATTCATCTCTCGACAGCTCAAATATTCTGAGTTCCATCTATCCAGAGAAAAATAGTATACCTTCCTTCACTTAATAATAATTGGAGGGAGCAATCATGAAAGGCTAAAAGTAAATAATTTAAAATTTTGGTTAAAAAAGGAACAATTTTGAAAAAAAGCCATCTTTTCAATTTTAAAAAGGTAAAAGTAAATAATTATTATAGGTTTTAATTTTGAATAGTT
>BGPR01000221.1:694932-760322 GCA_013235015.1 Araneus ventricosus
TGAAACATTAATAAAGCTCATTTATTCTGAAACGAAACAGTTGTACACATTAATACTGCTTCTTTTGAGAGTCAAGTTCCATACGAATAATAGTTGCTGAATTGTGAAAATACACCCAAAACTTTTCAAACATATCGTACTGTTAAATCAACTACATTTACTTTTCCACTATATACATATATATTTCCTTCTTTCGCATTTATGATTCGAAGGTGCGATAAAACTGTGCACAGTCGTGTCGAAAGGTATTTCTCAATGAACAGTAGCTCTGGAAATTCGTTTGAATCTTTGCCAGGCGACGATAGCCACATTTATAGGACTTTCAAAGACCTATCGCACGAAAGTAATAAAAGCAGAAAATGCGACTGAACACGCATACTTCTACTAAGATTCATAATTTCCTTGAGTTAAATTAGGGGAGCACTAAAGATTTTTGGCAGTCTTTCAATATTTCTTTCCTTTAAAACACACGATTCATAACCATGAAATATTCTTTTTCACTATTATACATTTATCACTGAGTTTCGTATGGCTAAGAATATGTTCCAATAATGAAAAATGTCTAAAAGAGTTTACTGGACAGTTTTGGCTTCTTTTAAAGAAATAAATTATTTTCTTAATCTTCCTCTCGTGCAAATTTAGTTTCTTATTAATTTTTCTAAAATAATTCTATATTTTTAAATTGATAGATTATCGATAAGAATATATAGATATAGTACTTGTGAATACCGCTGCAAATTCCCCCTTAACGAAATGATTTTAAATATATATTTGATATAATTCTAAAATTTAAATTTATTTTTAGTAAAACGACTTAATTCCTATTGGCACAATTACGATTATCCATAGCTTAATAATACTTTTAAATGTCATTTTAAAAAGTATTTAACAGCTATTATATCTGTAGGAAGAGACTAGAGACTTTTTAAGAGGAACTAGCAAGACAAAGAATCATACCCAAAAGCATATTTTTCTTTTTTCAGTGTTGATATTAACTATAAATTTCAATATTTCAAAGATATAAAAAAATATGATTATTTGTGCATCGATTTTGAGTGCATTTATAATTGCATAATATGTTAAGTAATGTTTTCTCTTAGTTAAAGAAATTCTTAAGAACGCAGATTCTTAGTCTTTTTTCATACTTTTATTTAACTTGGCTTGTTTCATGTTGTGGAAAATATTCGAGTTTAACCCTTTGGTCTGCCTCATCACAAGAGGGCGCTCTCTACCGTATTAGAATTAATCTGGAATTAGAGTTGAGAAGTGTCGATTGTATTGTTTGAGTATGCTTGAAAGAATGTAGTTCGTTTCGAGTCGATTTATCGGCCATAGTTATAGATGTTTTTTTTATTAAATATTATTTTTTTTAAATTCAGCTGCCTAGTTTTCCTAAGTGTCAGTGTCGTTTCTCGTACCCTTAGAATCAGTTTTAGCTTAGCTTCTGTATTTATTTCACATGTCTGCAAAGATGAAATTTCGTACATCATTTTCTATTCACTTCATCAACTTCCATTTTTTCGGAATTTTGTATGCTTGCGTATTCTGGATGCTAATACACTATTTAAATAGTTTAAAGCTTAATTATCTAACAATTGTGTATATAATTAGCATTTGTTCTAGTCGCTTGGCGCCACCTCATATTTGATAAAAAAAATATTTTCAAGTTTCCATTAGAGGAACAACTGGTAGTATGGGCCACTTAAGGAAAATTTAATATAAAGATTACATTTTTAGCTGGAATGTTACAAACTTTCTTTGAACACTTTTCTTCAAGTTGATTATATTAAATACATTTATCTAAGTCATGCAAATTACACATGACAACTTATTATTAAATCGATATTTTACGAAAAATCAATTATATCAGTAGTATGGGCCACACTAAAGACACAAGGTTTAAAATAAGCGAATAGTTTTTTTGCCAGAAAATTGATATATTTCTATTCTGTAGACAAATTGCAATAATAGAAAGAAATTTTCTTACATTTGAATCTTTATCTTATTTATTAGTTATTTATTTAATTTTTCTTCTTTGAATTGTACTTCTAAGCGCACCGTAATGGTTGGATCCTGAACTTTTATACAATTTATTTTCCAGAACACTTGCAATAGAAATTAGTTTAGTTTAGTTATATTAATACGCCATTTTGAAGCATCACGAGGACTATTTTGGGACGCAACTTGTAATTTTGAACCGTGGTCAGATGACGAGGACGACGCCTGAGCTGGCTTCCCTTCCCCTTGCCAAACTTCTGAGCTACACCAGCGGGAGTGCGTTTGATCTCTGTGTACGATTTAACGTGCAACAGGCCCCATACGCGGCGGAGTTTTGGTGGAATGGGGGTTCGAGCCGGGAGTCCTCCTGCCCGAAAGCTGTTGCCTTACCACTAAGCCACCACGAACCCCATTTCAATTGCAAGATTCATTACATTCACAGACAAATCTCCTCGACCCTCTCCATCGGTTATCTTCTGGAAATAAGACATTTTTTCGTTAAGTAAAAAATTATGTTTTATTCTCATGGCCTCTACTACCCAACCAAACATTAAAAAGAAAAACATAGTGACGGTTAAAGGCAGCAAGATGAAACCTTCACTCCATATTCTAAATAAAGGAAGCTAAAAAATAACACTAGTTTCATAATTTTATTCTTACCTGTAAAAGTGTAAGAAGTGGTTAAATATTATGCGTAGCAACCATTTATAGGGTCACAAACAAAGACATTTCCTGAGGAACGAAACAGAACTTTTATGTCGACCAGTATCTGCACATGGCAGACTGATGCTATGGCTGTACGGTAGATAAAATAATGGGTTTCTATCTACCGCCAGGCCTTAGGAACACTAGGTGGTCTATACTACCCGCCGTCCTCCTGTATTATTAATAATGAAATAATAAAAATACAAATTTTGTGTTTTTAAGAATTGTTTTTGTTATTACTTTCTAATTGCAATTAGCCGTCGAAACACTATGTATCACGTGAAATATTTAAATTTTCGTTGTAGATAAGCACAAGAAATCCATCTATCTCTGCTTATTGCTATATTCTGAGGGGGAAAACCGAGTTGAAACGAATAGAAGACCTGAATTCGCATTTATTGAATACTTGAATTTGCACAGTCATGACGAATATTGTATAAAAAATAGCACTGGTTATTTTGGCCGTTGGAGCAAAGCATGGATCCTTTCATTGATTATTCCAAGGAAACAACCATGTCAAAAATTACTGTAAGTGAAACTTCATTTTTAATACAGATTGATTTATACGCATTTTTTTGTCTGTTTGAAATACTTGCAAAAACTAAGTGTCTTTTCACAAAATTTTTTATGTAGATCTGATTTATATTACATTCTTTCAGGTACAGATTACGATATATAGAAGAAAAAGTAACATGATACACAAGAAAAACTTGAGGAAAAAACAAAATCCTTTGAACCGGAGAAATGTCGTCTTCCTGGTCACGCATAATGCATTTCCTGTTCGGCCGTGAAACTCACTTCCGACCGGAAGTCAGTTAGGATTACATCTCCTTTAATACCAATGCTTAAAGCTCCATTTATATTAATCCAAGGCGTTACTCAAAATAACATAATTCGGATCAACTGCAATGTGATGCTAATTCCTATTTCCGAGTTCGGTTATGTAGGTATAAAAAGGCAATTGCGTCAATATCACTCCATCACATTCTTTTGCTCTTTGCAAAGTAGTTCTTTCAGTGAAGTTAACTTGCTTCAGTCTTGCAAAAATGTCGCCAAGCATGAATGTTATTGCTATTGCTGTGTTTTGCATCGTCCTTTTGCTGTGTGTGGTGGACCATACCATTGCAATGCCACACCATCACCGCCAAGGTAACAACCAAGCCTTGTCCGCACTCCTGGCAGCTGGAATCATCGCCAAGTTATTCCAGCACCACCATTAAATGGATATAGTGGAATGGAGACTTACCAAGCCTTGTCCGTACTCCTGGCAGCTGGAATCATCGCCAAGTTATTTGAGCACCACCATTAAATGAATATAGTGACATGGAGACTTACAAGAATTTAATGGTATTTTTTATCCACGCATCTAAATTACTCCTTCTTGCTGCTCAACTGCTACCATAAGGTGATTCTCTGGATACTGAAAAATTCTTGGCTGTTCCATCATGATCAAGCTCATGCTTCAAAATTTTAATCGGTTCTTCTTTCTACAGAATTACGTTTCAAATATAGAATAATGGTCAAGCAGCACTGCATTTATTCCTTCTAGCACAACTATCTTTCATTTTTCTTGCCTAATTTTTTGAAGTGCCCAAAATACTTTTCTAAGTATTGAAATTTTAAGGTATTTTTAAAGTTATTCTGATAAATTAATGAGGTTTATTAATAATTTCTCGCATCTTCCATGAATGTTAAGACAATAGAAATTGTGTTTTAACAACAATAATGCGTGATACATCACGACATTTTTAACGACCTGCCAAATGTAAAGCTATTTTATATTTATATAATTGTATTTTACTGTATATTTAAATAATTGTGATTTTCAGAGAATGTGTTTATCATTTATGTACATTCTATAGTTACATCACATTAACTTATCTTTGTACATCAGTTCATATGAGAAACAAATAAATGATGATGTTTTGTGAATTGTGTGCTCTTGTTTGAGTATTTTATAGAAAAAGAGGTAAATCGGAGAGAAGAGGTTTAAAGAGGTAAATCGGTAAAAATCATAAAATAAATATTATAAACGTGTTTCCTTTTTCAAAAGAGTTCATTAAACTATTTATGTTAAATTTCATTAGTAATAATATTAATCAATGCATCGAAAAGAATTCTTTTACCTTCATAAGATAATTATAACTATCTTCTGAGCAAATTACATAGTAAAAAATAAATTCTATTGACTTATTATTTGTTTGCTAAATATTGACGTTAATTTATCTTCAATGAGCAATTGAAATATATAGATTTTTATATTTATCAATAATTATATTTCTCTCTATATATGTCAATAATTATATATATAAATAATTCAAATATTTCCATAGCAAATTAACTCGAAATCATGAATTTAATTATTCGATTTTGTTTGAGATGATCAAATATTTATAATATTCCATAAGAAATTTATAAAATAAAGTAATTTATATAGAAAATATAATATCGTCGTCGTTCAGGTAGTTGCCACTTTGTCCACAGAACCTGTTTGACGGGCTACTGCAATCAATTAGAATTTGAAATTAATTATTTCTTGATAAAAATCTGTTATCTAAACACAAGTAAACCATCCGTGGGAGATAGAAATCTCTGAAGCAATTTTTACTATTTATTACGAAGACTCAAATGTGATTCAAGTTTAAACAGAACACATCCCAAAACTATGGTTTGGTTCCTGTACGATGACTATATGGTAGTTGTATATCTTATCACATTTTGGCGCATAAGGGCATCAATATCCTTCTCTTTGAACTTAATTTGTAAGTCTTATATAAAGTATTATTGAAATTAAACTCAATAAAAAATAATGTAAAAAAGCGGCATGAAAAGCTAAAAAAATTAATAATTGAGGTATTTTTTTCAAAAGGTAAAGCAGGATTTTTCTTATGTTATCATTTATTTGCAAGTGTATTGTTTTCGACTTTTTTTGCAAGCGAAAAAAATTTAATAATTGAGGTATTTTTTTTCAAAACACATGATAGGTTTTTCTAATATTATTGTCTACTTGAAAGTGCATTGTTTTCGACATTTTTGCACATAGTATTCTGGAGATTTTTTCTTCGAATACAGTGCGGAATTTTTCAATTTTTATATACTGTTTGAAGGAGCATTATTAAAAACAACTATTTTATGATAAAAGAAAAAATTTGGATATATGCAGGATAATTGATGACATTCTCACAATTCAGGTTTAGCTTATCCTTTACTAATATAAATGTTAAAAAAAGTTGTATTTAAATGAGTTGCATTTTTGAGTTGAACACAAAGAAGAATTAGTTACCCATAAATGCATACATGTAACCTTTCTTTAGATAATATAACTTTAGCCCATTTCCTATTTTCAAAAATTAACATTTTATTTGTGAAATATGTTTGGAAGACTAAAGTGTGAAAGAAGTAGAAAAGTGAATGCACTGAAACTAAGAAACGAAATTAGTTAAATTATTGTCAGATTAATATAAGAAGAAAATGTTTTTTCTTCTTATATAATTCTGAATATTGTCCTATGAAGATTTACATCTAGAATATAATTTATTGTATTTTAAGATTAATATCTTTCATTGACATATATCTTATCAACATCAAGGCGATTGGCATTTTCTTATATATATTTAGAGCAATCTCTAAAGGAAGAAGAAAGGTGAGAAAATAAGATTAATATAATAAGAAAATCTTTTTTCTTCTAATATAATTCTGAATATTGTCCTATGAAGACTTACATTTAGAATATAGTTTACTGTGTTTTAAAGATTAATATCTTTCATTGACATATCTCTTATAAATATCAAGGAGAATATCATTTTCATTTGTATATTAAGAGCAATTTCTAAATGAAGAAAGAAAGGTTATAAATATTTTTTATTAATTTTAAAATATAAATATATTTAATATTGCAATTCGAAGTGAACCTACATGCAATCACAAGTTATATACAGTGAAACCTCTCTGAACGGCCACTCCTCCGTTCCGAGAAAAATTGGCCCCTCAGAGGGGGTGGCCGCTCTGAAGGGTTTTCGTTACAATCACAAGATAATTGCTATAATACATAATATAAACAAGTCTGACACATATTTCTTATTTAAAATGAAGTTTGAGACTTATCTAAAGAGATAATAGTACTTTATTTAATAATTTTTTACATTTTTTGAAAAAGGGATACAATTTGTGACTTTTTGCCCTTCTCGGGAAAAAACCATTTTTTTAAGTTCGTTTTTCAGTTTAAAAAGTAAATCTCTAGCCGATGCGTTTGTTAATGGGATGGGAGAACCCACCCGGCGGCCGTTCAGAGGGGTTGTGTGGCCGTTGCTAGGGGTTATTTTAACATTAGGTCTATGGGACGAAAAATCCGTGCCACGAAAAATTGGCCGTTAAGAGGGGTGGCCGCTATGTAGGGGTGGCCGTTCGAAGAGGTTTCACTGTAATTATAAAATGGAAATCAAATAATGGAAAGTAGATGTTTAATATACAGGCAGAAGACAAATTCAGAGGTATGTTAACAGACATGAACAGGAACAAAATATGAAATGGAACATGGTGTCGCAGACGATTATTATTTTTTTTTGGAGAAAATAGTTATGCATTAATACGTATGAATACGAATACCGAAAACTCAAATGAAAAAATCAAAATGTTTTACAGATCGTTAAGAAACGGCGTATAAAATATTTAATTCAATTTTCTTTGGAAGCGAACATTCATTTCAATAACGGCGTTTTATTGAAATCCTAATATCAATAAATGAGCAAGCATTGACGTCACGTCGTGTTTGTCCTAGCTATGACATTTGTTGTAAATTTTTTGTAGAAAAATAGCTTGAAAGGACTTTATAATTTATAGTTAAGTGATACGTAAAATGATTTAGATTTTTTTGGGTACGTATTGGATACCTATTTTAGCAGTAGTAATTTTAGGATAAATGCCTTAAGTAACACCATGCTATATGACAATTTTTGTCCTTTAATATTTACTAAGAAACCTCCAAATTTGTCGCCAGATCACCAGAATATCTTGTATAAAGTGATAGTCAACATTTAAAGTCAATGAATACATAAAACCATAAGACGCTTATATATGAGTTTAAGCGTCTTATGGTTTTTTCTAAATTGAACTCAATCTTAATATCATATAAATTTCATAAACACCTCCATAAATAAAACTAAAAATGTAATATTTTAAACTGATAGTCAGCTGTCTTGTTGAATAACTATGAAATACGAATCGAGAAAATTCAATATGTATAATTAAAAAAACATGCCATTTTTTCTCATAAGCTAGATTCTAATTAAATACCCATAAAAGCCTGGAAACCAACGAATTTTTGTTTTGTAATATTTTCCAACTTTTGTAAAGTTTTCAAAGCTGTTTTTCCTAAAATAATTATTAAAAACAATTTTCTTCAATGATGTATCGAAAGAGCCAAATATTTATTTTATAATTTCTGTAGGGTGCTTCTTTCATTTAAAATTAAATCCTAAGCATCTTAGAGTTCTCAGTGAGCCTTTAATGAAAGCCTTGGCATTAAATGGATTTATCTCCTGTGTTAAATAAAGAATATAAAAGGACATACATTTACGCATACTACTATATTAGTGAAATAAATATTTGAGAGTAATGGATCTGATTTGAATTACTAAATGCCATAGCTCATTCAAACTGATTTTAAATAAATATTGGTCCATATTTTCAATTAAAACAAAATATCTGTAGAAATTACTGAATGTATTATTTAAAAGGCAACATGTATAGTATACTACACCCTATTACAATAATGATTGTTTCAAAACACATTTTAAATTTAGTGTTTGTTTCTTTTTCATCTTAATACTTTCCTTACCTGTATTGTATTCATTCAAAGAAAATGCAGGGGTTTTTTTGAGAAAAATATCCAGAAAAATGGCACATGAGTAATCCTCCGAAAAGGAAACAAAATCCTATTTCTAGTCACGTAGGGAAGCACTTCCTTTCCGACCCTCAACTGAACTTCCGAACGGAAGTATGTTTGGATTAATATTCTTTTAATCCGAACGCTTAAATAAAATCACATCTTACAATAATCCCTCCTTTCAACATAATAACATATACTTTTGATTAACTGAAATGTAATGCTAATTTCCACTTCCGACTTCGGGTGAGAAAAGTATAAAAAGGCAGTTACACGAAAGTAATTCATCACATCATTTTTTTCTCTTGTCAAAATTGTTACGTTCCAGTGGAACAAATTCTCTTCAACTGTATAACAATGTCTCCAAGCGTCAGTGTCGTTGCTATTGCCATATTCTGCATTTTCTTCCTGCTTTGTGTAGTGGATTTGACAACAGCAATGCCACACCACCATGAAGGCAATGGTAATATGGGTTTGGCTGAACTTTTAGCAGCTGGAATCATCGCTAAGTTATTCGAACACCACTAATTGTATTTGAAAGAATGTTCTCTCATAGAGACTCTCAACACTTGTAATTCACATGTTTTCTTTGTGAATTTAAATGGCCTTAATGCATTGCTTCAGTTCTTCCAGAACGACTACAGAAAACCTTAAAGAAACTTGCTATAATAAAATTCCCTCTTCATTCTAGAAAGCCTTGATGCATTTTCTCTGTCAACTGCTAATTCTCAAATTATTACTTTTTCTAAAGGACTGTTTTTGTTACTACTGGACTGCATTTCTTATTTAAAAGTGGTATTTTTGATGCCTTAACATTTTATATATTTTCATCTTCCTTAGGCGATGAATTTGTTCAATGCATTTATTTCATCAAAACAATAGTGAACTCTTGAAATATTCCAGTGCATTCTCTGCAAGTTGATTCTAGTGAAACTGTGTTTCTTAAAACATGTTTGATCCTCCACCGAACCTATAATGCCAAATTTTAAGCAATAATATGCATTTGAGCTGCTTAACTGTATATTTATTTATATATTTGTGGTTTCCACTGAATAAGTTCACCAATTTATGTATATTTTATCTTTACATGAACATAACTAACAACTGCAACTTATTTTTTTTACGAAAAGAAATAAAAGATGGTGTTTTAAGAATTTTGTGTACTTTACTGAGCATTTTATAGCATTTTGAATGTGGGAAATGATTAAATTCTTCAATCAGAGCGGTAGGGAATTAATGAATAAAATGCTTCTTAATTTGTTTACTTGTTTCCTGTTAGTAATTAGTGATTTAAATTTTAAAAAATACTAGGTTTGCATTTTAAATCTTCTTAAAAAATTGTTAATGTTTTGAAGAGAATATGCCAGCTAATTTTCTTTATTTATTTAACATTGGGTCTTGTGAAATAAAAATAAATCCAGAATTGTCAAATATTAAAACTATTCTATTTAATACTCTCTAAGGAATATACACAATGAAAATATATATGGGCTTATTATTTTCAATTGCTATTGAAATGCATCGTATAGAATAGTATAATAAATGCTATAGATTGTTTTATTAGGTTTTTATCCAATAATGATTTGAAGAGAATTTGGCGATTAATTTAGTAAATTTTAAAATTTTATCTAATAAAACAGAAATAACTCAAGAATAGCAGAAGTTATGATACATTTCTTTTTAGAACTTATTAGGGAAGTTTCACTTTGAAAAATAAGTTAGATAGATACATTATTTGCAATTATATTTGAATGATGGTATTGAAATTTTGTATTCGAAGAATATCATTCTAAATATTCATCTCGGGAGCTAACTAAAAATTACAATATTTTAATTTGAGAAAAGAAAGAGGTAATTACAGCCAAAGAATATCGAAATGTTTTGGAGTTTAATAAATATTTCCTCTCTGAAACACTTTAACACCACACTACATAGGTTTGGTATAGATGTAGGCGGACTTTATTGAATTGCAAAAAATACAGCATACAGATGAATGGCAGAAGAAAAATTTGAAAGCTTATGCTTACACATAGAATTAACAACAAAAATTTGTGTCATAACAATTCATGTCAAAAATGTAAAATTACACATTAGCAGGCCCCAATCTGTGCACGTCCACCCTCATTTACAAATATAACACACATTTTTTCTCTCTTTCATGTTGACTTACATAGCACATTTTCTTAAATTTATATGATACAACCCTCCTTCCCTCTCCGCCCTAAAAATATTTAATGAAAAAATATAATGGATTCACGAATAAAAGTTAACAAATTCAAAAGTAATATATATCGAAAATCCCTGCGTTCTATCAGATAGGGATTAACATATAAACACGTGATCAAAGTGAAGGGAATATTAGCTATTTTTAGTAAATTAAGTTATTGTTTTATTGAAAATTCTGGCGCCAAGAAGACGCCGTAATGATTTTCTGTGGGGGCATGGAAGAGATTAAAATATTCTTTTAGTAATAAATATAGTATTGTAATAAGATTTTAAAATATATAATATTAGAATTTAAAGTAAAATTAAGTGATATATATATATACATATAATATAAATCTAAATATAACTTGTTATATATGATCTTTCATAAACAAAGTAAATAAGATCTTTATATATATATATATATATATATATATATATATATATATATATATATATATATATATTGTTTAAATATTTTAGAAATATATGTTACAGTTTATAAGGCCTCTGAAAGTTAAGTTCAAATCGCGATAGGGTCTTACTGTTTACTATTGAAAAACGAGATACATTGCATTACGTTAAATGTTTTGAAAATTGAATCAGTAAGTTGAAATCATTTTCTAATGTGCATATCGTCTTTTAACGAGAAACAAACATCATGCATATCAATTTTTGAAATTTCAAAGAGGAAGAAAATGTTCAATTTTCTGAAAGCAATAACGGATATTTCTGAATTTATTTAACAACTGATATAAACATAAGATCTCTTATTCCAACCAGATGGAAAAAAATCCAGAAAAAGTCGTTATTGGTTGAGGGAAATTGAGTATTTTCTTCCTCTTTAAAATTTCAAAAAATTGAGAAAGGTGGTGTTGCTTGTTAAGTGACGATAGGCGATATCTTTCCATTATTATCCCAGTAAAGAAGGATCCCGGTATATATATATATATATATCCTTAAAAATATTGATAAATATTCAAAAGATTTCTAATTCAGATTATATAATTTCAATAATAAAAATAATCGCGTTTTTTTAATGTGGACCCAAAACTAAAGAAAATATAAATTAATGTTATACATGAAAGCAATAAAAATTATTTGTACTCATTGCAAATAGAAACGAAATTACTCTAAAGAAAAATAAATCAAGGACAACCATGACGGATCGAAAAATATATAAAGATAACTTCGGATTAGAATGAGAGCATTAAATGATTATAATATTCGAGTAGTAGGAACAATAGATGGGACGGTCTGATTTACTATAATTTTAAAATTAAAATGAATTTGTAATATAATATTTTAAAAGAAATGAGCAATTAAACAAAACTGAAATCTTAAAATTTTAACTTCATATTCTTAATTATTTAATTGCGCTATGAATGTATTTCAAAAGGCTGATTAAATATCAGCTAAGATATATTCTTCATTGCAATCTCTTTATAGTTTTAACCAATGTTCTCGTTTATTTTGAAGACAATATTGTTTCCATGGACACCATAATTTATCTCTCTAAATGCTACCTGCTTTGCCCTGATATATACACTACCTTACAAAGCTATATTTACAATGTTAAGCAAATCGATGCACAATATGGCACACCTATATTTTGCAGATTTTTTACTCTCAGTAGTTACAAAACAAACATTAGCTTATGAATAAAATTAAATGAAAAATTTACTGGGACAATGTTGTTAAAAATTTCAAGCTCGAGTGAGGAAGCAGTCTTCAATTTTTTATAACAGGAAACTTTGGACAGAATCGTAGAAAAAATACTTTCAAGAAAAGAGATAAACAAAATTAGATGAAACTAAACAGGAAAAACCAGCTCTCAATAGGGAATTATGATCTTATCTCTTCTTTGAATGCGAATTATTTACACAAATATTTGCTTTCATCAGTATTAGCAAAATTAGAATTAAATGTCTGCTTTCATCAGCATTGGAAAAATTAGAATTAAATGTCTGCTTTTCATCCATATTAACAAAATTAGAGTTGAATGCCTCGCCCTTTCAGAATGATTAAAATCTTTTAATGGTGTCAAACCCGTCATGAAATGGTCAAAACAATGAAACCATTAAAAAGACAACCATCTTTAAACGGAATCAAAATGTAAATAAATTTTACATATACTTCATTTTTTATGACCTGAAGGAGCCTTCATTCGAAGAAAATCGAACTACGCGTTTGGTCGTTACTGTGCAACAAAAATAACGACAGACTGACAAAATGCTGAATGGTTGAGCTGAAACACCGCTTCGCTTGGTCAAGAATACCTCTAAAATTATGTTTCTTTTTAGACGAAATTTTTATAAGCTTTCCATAATCATTTTGCTTATAATTAATACATTTAATGAACAACTTATCCAGTTTCGTATATCAATTCTGAAATTGTGAGTTTTAATCCAATTGTATTAGTAGTTTTTTGAACAGTATACCTCGCGTCCCCCACAAAACATTTAAGATCTGTTCTTCACTGCATTCTTTAAAGATTTATCCAACGTTGCCATTCTTTTTGGAGACAAGATTTTTTCTAGGATAACAAATATCACAATTTGTCTCTCTCGAGGAGGTACAATCTTTGTCCCCATGAATACACTAACTTACAAATTTATATTTACAATCTTAACCCAACGAATGTACAATATTGAACACATGTATTATAGACAAATTTTATTCCCTGTATTTACAAAACAAATGAATAAACTTAATAAAATTACATATAAAATGTCAGATGTTTAGCAAATTTGGAAATTAGAGTGGAGGTATTTATCATATTTTTATAACAAAAATCATTTTTTGTTGTATCTTGGAAAAAGCGTACTTTCGGAAAAAGAGAAATACACGATTAGAGGGAACTAAGCAGGGAAAAGAAACTCTCAGCATGGAACAATATGATCTTATCTCTCTCTATCACAGACACTTTCTTCAAAGCTAATTATTTACACAAATCTTTGTTTTCATCACTATCTACAAAACTGTAATTAAATGCTTGATTTCATCAGTAATAGATAAATTAAAATTATATGTTTGCTTTTATTAGTATTAATAAAATTACAATTAAATGTCTACTTATATTAGTATAAAAAATTAAAATTAAATATCTGCTGTTGTTAGTACTAACCAAATTACAATTAAGTAATCGCAATACAAAATTTAACGGCCGCGGCGGCCTAGTGGTAAAGTCTCGGCTTCGTCGCCGGAGGGTTGCAGGCTCGAAACACGATTCGACTGAAGACCCGCCATGTTTGAGGCCTTTTGCACGTTAAATTCTACCTAGTGGCCAAACGTCCTCCTGCTGGTGTAGTGCTTAGTGTTGGGGAGGGGGTTCCAGCTCTGGAATCTAACTTGTCATCTGACAGCGGTTCAAAATTACGAGGTCATACCAAAATAGCCCTCGTGTTGCTTCGAAGCTGGACATTAATGTAAATGAACTAAAGAATGCTAATATTATTCAAAAGCTTTAATAATGCCAAACTCGCCTTTGACTCACAAACGTATGGAAATCTTTAAAACTGTCACAATCTTGAAAGGGCATGGAAAAAAAACTCTGGCAAATATGTCTTTTTTATGATATCAAGGAACCTCCATGCTGAATCCGAGCAGAACTGAGCAAAGCGTTCAGTGTTGACTGTGTAACAAACAAATTTAAAGATTGACGAAATGCTTAACATAGTTCAAGCAGAGATCATTTCGATAGGTCAACTATCATAACTTTAACAGTTGCAAAAGCACCAGAAGGAAGAAGTATCTTGATGAAATAATGAGAGTAATATTTATCATAACGATATAAAAAATTGTGATAAATAAGCAGAAAAACGCTATACAAATAATAGATAATATTCTTCAAATTTTAATAACATAAACCGTTTTCTAGAATTCGCGAAAAAAAAACTTTCGCGGAAATAGAAGAAAGAAAGATTAGATGGAACGAAACAGAAAAATACCCAACTATCAGCATGATAAAGTATGACTTTTTCTCTCTATCTTTCTCTTTCTTTAATCCGAAGTATTTACACAAACACATGTTTTCATCAGTATTAACTAATTCAATATTAAATATCCGTTTATCAGTATTTTAAAAAATACCATGAAGTGTCTTTTTTCATATAATTAAAATTGAAAGTTTGATTTTAACAGCATTAACAAAAACCTTTACCAAACTGATTAAAATGTTTTTATGTTGCCAAGCTCGCTATTGACTCACCAAAATGTTGAAATCAGTTAATCGGCCACCCTCTTAAAAAGAATTCAAAAAATAAATATCCTTACATATACGTCGTTCTTTCTTACATCAAGGAACATATCCTCGAAGTTATTGTAAATACTCATATTATTTAATGATCACTTAATTGGCTACATTAACCTTCTGACTGCTAAGAGTTCCCAAAATCTGAAGAGATTCGTCCGTCCCGTTCGCATATAGGCATTCTGTACTCGAGCAGAGCACCATCGTAAGTTTGGAGGGCTCTGATTGGACGAGCGAGTCTGACGTCTCTCTTCTGCGCAACGCATCTATAGTGAGACACTCGTATCTTGTTTATAGTTCTTAAAACTCTAAATACCAATTTTTTCTCCAAGATATTGCCTGAATTTGTTTTCAAAAGGGGAATCTCTCTTCTTCTTGATTTAATGTCGTTAGATATGCTTCATTATTGCTTCTCAGATCTGAAACATTAAAATTCATATTTTAATCGTTAACTTAAACCATGATAAATATAAGTATTGTAATAATGCCTGATATAGGATTACAAATTACAACATACATCATCTAAAAGATAGTGATTTGAAATAATTATTGCTACTTACCAACACACAAGCCTTGTTCCAGATGGCATAGAATATCGAAGATTCCATTTCGTGTCCGATGGTCTTCCATATTCTTCTATCCACGAATAAACATCGGAAACACTTTTAAGGTTGCTTCGAATGATGGTTTCATCTTCATCTGATTCATTCTGATTTTAACAACTTCGTTTACGAAAGAGGGGGGAATATTGGAATTCTGAATAGCCATGGCGTATTACACAAAGAACATTTCGCTATCGCTAGTTGAAAGATTCAGTTAGGGCGTGGTCAGAGGTAAACAAACAAGCAAAGCATAGTTACGTCAGATTCGCTTGTCCAATCAGAGCCCTCCAAAGTTACAATGGTGCTCTGCTCGAGTACAGTATGCCTATATGCGTCCCGTTCCCCCTTTTCTCCTCACTACTGGTGATGGAAGATACGAATGACAGGCCTCTTATCTCTCCTTTAAGGGTTCCTTTAATGACCACTCGCCCAACTGCCTTCTTCTCTCCCCTTTCGGAACAGCAACCAGCCGAAATCCGCCCCACTAGTATAGAAGTTGCATGGCCTGTTACGGTCGGCTTAGGAGTCAGAGTGCTAATAAAGTGTTTATACTCTGAGTACCTCCCAAAAGTGTTTGTTGGGCACATAAAATATAAGAGCGTGCTTTAATTCTTTAATCCTGATAAAGTGAACATTCTACCATTTTTTTCGTTTTAAAAAAATAAGCCTGCATAGGTTGAACATCGTAATTCTTTTAGTGATAATATTATATTACTACAGCTAAAAATCAAATCTTTCAAAGAAAAGCATTCCACAAACAAAGAAAAAATAGCAAGAAAAATAATCCTCTTCCTACGAAACTGAGCTCTCATTCCGGTCAAGTAGAACCCATTTCCCTCACGACCTTCAAAATCACTTCCGACCGGAAGAAAGTTAGCTTCTTTACCTAATTATTGAAATCTCAGATTATGATAATCCAACACAAAACAACGTGAAATGTGATGCTAATTCTCACTTCCGATTTCAGTCAAGAGTAGTATAAAACGGCAGTTTGCATGAACGAAAATTTACTTCTTATCTTGCTCATTTAGAAGATAATTGTGTGGTGCTAGTTCATTTCGGTAATATAATGTCTCCAATCGTGAGTGCTCTTTCTATTGTCATATTTTGCATATTCCTGTTGTTCTGCGTGGTCGACTTCAGCACAGCAATGCCGCACCATCATCAAGGTCAGGGCAACATAGGTTTGGCCGAACTCTTGGCAGCTGGTATCATCGCCAAGTTGTTGGGGCATCACTAATTTGGAACTGATGAATATTCGGCTAAAAGGATTTAATACATATAATTGACACATTTTCTGTGCACAGACCGTGATACTAAATCATTACCATGCAGTGCATCACACCAAATTACAGCATTTTATGTATTTCAAAACTTCTGTGTTTATCTCTCGGCAACAATAGTGATGGGTCTTATCGAATCAATATTTTCATTTCTACTATTGACTGCATTTGGACTTAAAAATCTTTATCATTTCCTGCATTTTTATAAACTTGTGTGAATTAATCAAGAATTTCCAAGAACTCTAAAGGTCTTTTGATCTACCTGCAAATTTTAAATGCTTGTATACCGCATAGGAAACTAAATTATGCCTGTGAATGATGTTTACTGTACATTTGTATAGATACAATTTTTAGTGTTTGTAAACATTTTGTGTATATTATATCATTACGTCATTGTAAATGATCACAGAAAGAAAATAAAGAATTTTTCTTTAAATTATCTTGTTTTTCATATTTTACAATATCCTTAAGGAGAACCAATGAATCGTCTTTTGGTCAAAATTTCTTGAAATAAACAGTGAATGATGAAATATCAAACAAATCCTCTCAATATATAATGTGTTTGATCGATTGTAAAAATAAATATAAAAATTAAAATTTGTTTATTTTTTCCAACAAATATGTTGAATAAAAGAAAGAAATTCAATATTTGATACATTTTAAAAAATAACTTTATGCAGTCAAATATAATCATAAGCCTTTTCACCTCCTTATTAAATGAATATTATTTTTTCATAGCAAAAAACAACTTGCATTGTAGCAAATAGCAATTAGAAAGATGTACTATATATTAATCTGCATATTCATTATTCAACTTATTTCATATGTTTTCATTTTAAAATTTCTTTAAGAAAATATATTAACAAAGTATCTAGAGTAAGTGAATATTTATGAGGAATTTATAAATTTAAATGCTTTCGTGTTAATTAGAGAATTCATAATAAGAAATAAAATATCTCATAACTATTTCGTGTTGTAAATATTTTCTTAATAGCTTCTCTCATGTAGTATTAACATCTAAAAATTAATTATTTTTAGATGTAATTATTATAATTTTTGATGCTGATTTTCAAAATTACATTTATGTTATTCAATATTCACAGCTATTAAATATTGAAACTAATATAGGATGTTTGAGAGGTTTTACTTTTTACTAGAAAAGTTATATAATAAATTACGAAATTGTTCCGTAATTCTTTTTACTGCATGAGAATTTATTTTATAAAACATCACTTTTCTTCCACTTTCAGCTCTTGAATTAATTCTTCTTCCATTCAGTTTAGATCTTTTAAGTGATATAAAATACTTCTTTTCTGCAATATACCAAGAAATGGAATAGCGACAAAATAATTTCATGTAGAAAAAAAACAATTCATTGCGTGTGTTTTTCTAGCAAGAACAGAATATGATTTTATCGATGTTTTAAACATGTTTTTGTGAGAGGATTTTGACATTTATGTATTTGCGATGGAATATAAAATACGTTAGCAGTATGTGGGATGATAGTTTATCTTCAAGTCACTGAAAAAATTTGTTTAATATGAAAGATTTTTATAAACAATTAAGGCAGTCAAACAGTTCAGTGGAAACGATAGAAAGAGTTATTAGTTTTAGTGCTTAAATTTTATTAAAACCATTTGAAATTCATACGGTATACAAAAAGAATAGAAAATACAATACCTAGTAGATTTGAAAATTGAACAATAGCTGTCACATAAGACATATATAATAAAAAATATATATATGGTGTTTTTGGAAACTATATACACCTGTGTGATGGCAAAAGACAAAAAACTTATTACTGAGCTCAGATCATTGTTTCTTATCTAGACAGATAAAAATCTTGTCAACCTACTGTCCAACACTGTTTGGATAGAAAAGTTGGATTGTTCCAGAAACAATATGTACAAAAAAAGAACTTTTCTTTAATAAATGAACAAATTCATGTGAAACACTTGAATCTAGTAAGAATAATTAGCTAACGGATTTAAGTTTAACACTGTAACTATGCATGGAGTTATGCAATGCGAAAATAGGTGTCTAAATTCTAGAAAATTACGGCTGCGTGATGAAAAGGGACAAAAGCGTAATATTCAACCAAGAACAAAGTTTCTAATCTCAGCAGATCAAAGTGCTTGCTCACCTTGTTTCCAACACTAATTTCGGGAGAAAATTGCTCTTCGGGATTACGAAGAGATTAAAAGACCTCTTTGAAGAATCTTGGAAGGGAAGGATGAAGGATAATTGTTCTAGAATTTCCAAATTAATCTGTACGAAAGTTGCGCGGCCGTAAAGGCTGATGGACCTACTTTATTTTGTTGCGGCTTTATTTGTAACAATTCCTTTAATTAACAACACGTTAGTACTCTTGATGGCGGATAACTTTCTGGGGCTTTAAAATTTAAAACTTTACAAGCATTAATTGTTTCGAAAGGAAATTCGCTTGGAGCACCTAAAAATCAAAATTACAATTTGATAAAATTTTATAACATTTTTTTCATTAAATGACTTAGGAAACAATGAAAAGTAGTTTAATGGCTTTAATCAACTATGTAGTTTTAAAATAATTGATTTTTTAAAAATTATTTATAAAACACTTAGCTGTAGAAATTTCGGAATATATTATTAGTATTCATAATTGTTTGAAATCTATCATTCTGAGCCTGTTTTTTTAAAGAGGACAAATTTTATGAAAAAAATAATCAACATTACTCCAGTTGTTCGTTAGAGCTGTCATCCTTTTTATTAATTAATTTATTTATCATATAACAAAAATTGTGAAAAGCTATCTTTTATGCCCGTTCAATGTGGCAATACTTTAATAATTAGTGTTGCAAATGCTTATTTGCAGCGCATGTAGTTTTGAATGTGATGAAAACATACATAAATGTGATAATATGACGAATAATCTTAAAGGTTATAAGACGGTTTATTTATTAACGGTTGTATTCGAAAATAGAAAGGCTATTAATATAATTGATAGCCTCGATTTCAATATTATTTAAAGAGTAGGAGGAATTTGTTCAATTTATTGAAGTAATTTATACCAGATTTAAATTTTAATAAATACTGCGTTTTCCTGCAATAAAACCTATTTTAGTAATACGTAATTCATATTCCACAGGTCAGTTCTTTTATTACTAGCTATTTCACGCATTTTATTGGCAAGAATCATAAACGTTTTTCAATCTGCATATACAAATTATTTGGTTTATTCAGGCAACTGTATATTTGCAAGCATGAATGGCAACAGCTTCCTGGTTTAATTTCCCCATTAATGTTATTGCGTGGGAGAAACATTCACCAGTCCTCTTGAATGATTTTATTTGCTTTTCACAAAACCCACTTTCTCAAAGCAAAACCTTGTCTTTAGTATCCAAGAAAGAGAAGGAAAGTTGGTTTTCAGATTAAGGTCAAGTGATATCACTGCAAATAAATTTTTAAAATTTAATACTTGATCATCAAGGTAATTCCAATTATTTTGAGGAAGTACCTATGAGATCTTTACTTCCGATCGGAAGCCGTACTCATTCGTATTTGTTAATAATCGCAATAAAAAAGCAGGAATTAATCGGTTGCAAGTGCTGTTTCACCCAATTCTCATGAAGGTCGTGTTTTCACTTCCGATTAAATTTTAATATATATTGGATAGTTACCTCAGAGTTTGTCAAGAACTATTCATTCCGTTCACTGTCTCGTAAGCAGTTAAACCAACCATTGCAATCATGATGTCTACCCAAGCAGCTGCTGGAATCATTTTCGCTTTCATGATGGCAATACTGGCCATGAATATAGAAAGCACCGTTGCGGCACCCCATTTCCATCAAGGAGGCGAGGGCGGTGGTATATTGCCAATACTTGCAGCTGGAGCTGTGGTTAAATTGTTGATGGAGCATCTTTAAATTTGTTTATGTGTTCTCCATAGTCGTTCTCCAGTTGATGATGGTAATATAAGCACTGAACCATACCGATGGTAACCATGAGTATCGAAAGTTCCATAATAGTGCTACACTGCGACCATCAAGGGCAGCGAGAGGAAGCATATTATCATTCTTCGCTGCTGAATAAGTGGTAAAGTTTTTGATGGAACATACTTAATATTGCTAATGTGTAATTGATTTTTTTCCATGCATCCTGCCCTGATATGCAATTATGGTAAAATTTACTGCCTGTCGCATTTATCTTCTGCATATTTTTATAATATAACCACTCAGTATTTAAAGATTATGGAGATTTAACAAAATTACTTTGCCAAATGTTTGTGTATTGTGTGTTGTCACATGTTCGTTTCTTATAATTGATATTTTCTTTTCATGATGAAAAAATCCCATAGAAATTTTAAACTGCATAGAAATTTTAGAGAAATTTTTAGAAATTTAGCAGATTTTTTATTTTTTGCATTGCAATAAAATAATTAGCATTCTGTATTAAATACCTTATGATATATTGATAATATGTCGCATAAATATTGTCTCTTAAAATTGTATTCTCTTATGGCACAGAAGAAGACACAAAGTGCTATAATGAATTGAACATAAAGCATAATTTCAATGAA
Organism: Araneus ventricosus; assembly: GCA_013235015.1. NCBI lineage: Eukaryota > Metazoa > Arthropoda > Arachnida > Araneae > Araneidae > Araneus > Araneus ventricosus. The sequence continues at coordinate 716,417 of BGPR01000221.1, forward strand.
AAATGAAATAGTAACTGCAAAATACGTTAATAAATTATAGATGTACTACTCTTTAATAATATTATTGTTTGATATTAAAGATATTAATTTTATTAAAAGAAGCTTCCTCGTACACAAATTTACATAACAGCATAATTAAGAATGAAAATATGTAAATAATAATGCACATGCATAAAGATATGTAAATTCACTTTCTGTTTATATATATGTAAATTTTCTGTATAAATGCAATAAAATTTTTTTAATAAATCGAGCTATTTGTATCTGTATTTTTTTCCAATATCATAATTGGTTAATTTTATTATACCTAATAACTCATTTTTAATTTATGTGTTTAAATTAATATAATAAAATACACCATTCATATTATGAATAACTAATAATTTAAGATAGCATGAAAGCATAATAAAATATGAACAAAATTGATTGCATAAAGATTCCTTCCTAAGCATATCGAATTTTATTAATGAATCATAAGAATTCTATATATATCACTTAGTACATGTAGCACAATAAAATATATGCTGTTTAATATTCATTGATCATCATTAAAAAAAATAGTATTGTAAAAAAAATATTTGTGGCAATTTCATAACATAGGAAAATGCTTTACACTTATTATTGCTCTTAGTAGAAATTATTCTAATTTTAATCTAAGTTTCTAAATTATTATAAGTTTCTAAATATTAATCCTTCCCTATGATCACTAACACTATGCATATTAAAACACTAAATTCAAAAGAGTATATGAACTAAGGCGTTTGAATATGGCAATCTTAGTTTTTTTAAGCGTTCTGATATTTCCGTTTCGAAACATCATCAGAATTAAGATTTTTTTGAGACAGATAGAATATTTTCAGAATTAAGAAGATCGTCTTTTAAGTTGTTTGTTAAATTCAATATTAACTGAATCCCCAACAAAAAATCTGCTCAGCATGCACTCTGATATTTCAAAAGAAGGCAAATGGCTTTTATTTGAAAAGAATGCAAGTTTTCGTATGACGAAAGATTAATTATTGTTCCTTTCAAAACATATGTGACGCGGCTATGGATTTTTGAATATATTTTCACTACAATTTTTCGTATATTTAGAATTTTAAAAATTTTCTAATATCTAAAGATGTTAATTTATCGCGAAATGAATGTTTACTGTTATCAAAGTTTTTTCTGCTATTTCTTAAATAATTGAGTTATTAGTTGAAACTTTTCAAAGAATTTTCTAGTAATAACTCACTTGTTTTGTATTATTTTTCCTGTTATCCTTCTCTTTAATTAAAGAGTGTTTACTTATTAGTTATTCATTTTGAACAGTTTGTACCAAGTCCATATTTTGCTATTTTATCAATACAAAAAAATAATTTCGCGTAGAACTTTTGAGCTTGAGTGGAAATGAGCCTAGAAAATTCTTTATTGCTTTTATATAAAAAGTAAAACTACTGCATAAAATACATCAATATAGTTAAGTAAAGCTACAGAACATGAATGTACTAATCAGCAAATTAGTTACTTCAAAATTCTTCATCAACTTTTCAAGTCGTGCATTTTTTTAAAAATTTATTTGTAAAGATTTTTTAAGTAGAATTCAGTTTCCTCTGATTTTTCAAAATAAAATAAAAACTGTCACATAATAATAACGTGCGCATTACCTTTTTACTGATTTTTTTGGTTCTCTTTCTTATTTTCAGAAGCTTAACTAAAAAGATATTTTCCTGGGCTAATGATGTTCTCACCTGATTTTTCAAAATAAAATAAACACTCTTGCACCTAGAATGACACGTATTAATTACTCTTTTACTGTTTGTTTTTCCACAACTGATACATTGATTTTATAACACTTCGATTCCAGGAAACTTTGCGGGATCACACAAGAAATATTAATAGCGCATAATAATTGAAACATCTAGGATTTTAATTTCACAGTAGATAATTATCACAGTGACATAACTAGAGATTTCCAACCTGGTTAAAGATAACTCATCGTTATTAATGATTTAAATATAATAGGCTTATTCTGAGAAATATTTTAATTAGGGGAACAATTATTTTTATATATTTTTTGCCTAACTTCAAAGCCAACACAGATATCAGCAAATATCTAACATAAAAAGTAACATGGTAATAAAATGGTATATGTAGGTTCAAAATTCTTCGATTCATAATAATTTAAAGTCTTCATTATTTTAAAATAAAAGTACAGTTTAGTATTGCAATCGTTTTCAATGGAAAAAAAATAAATACCCAACACAATATTAAAAAGGCAATAAAATTGTATTCGACTTCAGCAATCATGAATTCATACCTAAAAATAATTTTATCGTCAGTGATTTAAATCTTATGCAAAGAAGTAATAATAAAAATAACTACTGAAAAAATAGAACATTTATAAAATGAAGTATAAGAATTCAAATTTCTGCCATTCATTCATAGAATCATACTATCGTTTATGATTGCAATCTTTTATATCAAAAACAAGAATTAACTATTACAACAAAACTACTCAAAGACAATGAAATAAAGCACGCAGTTTCAAAATTGCTCTATTAATAAATCTACTCGCATCGATCAGAATATTAATAATGATAAGCTTCATTTTTGTTTTCCGCTGAAATTGTTATTTCAAGATCACAAGCTTACTGTGTAAGCACTAGACATTTCTAGCAGCACGCGCACGGCATTGCACGTGGAATCAGCACTTCAACAAAATGAAAAAAAAAAGAAAGAAAAACTCGTCCACAATGACATGAAAAAGTTTAGAAAACAAAAGACAAATATTCTTGAATTTTAGGAAAACAGTACCGAGTACGTTAATCCAAAACTATATTTAAAAATTTGCAACGTGAAAATCATTATTAGGCAGCAAGAGAAATATTCGAGGCAAAGAAACACAATAAGACGCTGTCGAAAATAATTATCGAAGTCATTCATTTCAAATATCATCTCCGAGAAGAGTGCGATAATATATTTCGTCACCTGCCGCGAGGAAGGTCACGCACCATCTAATGAAATTGCAAACATGCATTCTGGGAATCGTCCGGAAAATGTCTCGCTGAGAAATCTCGCTAGCAAAAAAAACTGTTGGAACTGATCAGGGAAAATTATTTTTTAAAAAAGTAAAAAGATATTTTAACCGTTCTTGTTTTAAATCCGACAGAAACGTTTCAGTTATGAGCTGAAAAAATGAAAATGATGGAATTATAAGAACGTCAGATGTGAGAATTTTAAGAAATCTATAAAAATTACCATAAAGTGACTATTTTTCAAAAACTTCTAAAAATTCAATAAATTACTTTAGACGTTTGAAATAAAGTTTAGTATAACGGAAATCATTTGCTCTTTTTGTGTATCTACTTTTTTCGTACATTTATCCAAAACCATGCTATTGAGAAAAGTCTCCCAAAACAGCACAAAATGTTAAATAAAAAATTTTCTAGATCAAATTTTAAAATTCGGGCTTCAAGGTGCACTGAGTCACCATTAAGACTACCTGTGTGCCAAATTTCATGGCTGTAAGTGCGATAGATTCGTCTGGATATAGCACACACACACACGGAAACATTGCCTTTTATAAGTATAGTAACACCATACTGATTACGAGAGCAACAAAATGGTAGAAACAAACTCTATATTAACTGTAGGTCTTCACAGATTACGGTTGATTCATCAAGCGATATATCATTTTATTTTTTTAAGTCCTCAATCATGACTGTGATCAGAGTTATCTCGTTTTAAATGAGTTCATGATTCTCTATTCTCCTCATTAATTGTCTTTAAAAATACCCTCGTAATTAAGTAGCTTCAACTGTCATTACTAGATTAAATGAAGAAGGTAAAGCTGTAGAATTTCCAACAACATCACATATTTCTAAATTTTAAATGCATTCAAAATATCGGTCAAAATCAAAAGAAATAATGCCACAAATTTTCCTTGTCTGCTATGAATGAATTTTTCTGCTGAAGTGTTTGACCACTGAAATTTAACGAACCATAAAGTAAAGTTCATATAATTCTACAGATAAAATTTATCATACTTCTTTTGGTAGACAAATTTTCTTGAATTTCTTCAATTATAACACGCATATATGATACTATTCCCACGTCATAATGGCTGGGTGTGGAATGATACCGCAGAGTCCAGTGTTTTTTCTCATATTTCAGATTGCAATGAAATTTTAAAACAGTCAGGAGAAGTACAAAAAATTCAATATGAAAAATAATGTCTATTTTTCACATGGAAGTTTCATTAAAATTTCAAAGTTGATTTGGTGGGGAATGGATTATAACCTAGAAAACTTTCTACTTAGTAAGTGCTTTGTTATGCAATGGCATTTTATATTACAGCTGAGAATAAATTCACTCTTGTAAACGTTTCGAAATATTTGTAAATGAAATTAAACTTCTTTGTTTCATGTGAACATATTTATTTCGTTTTATTTTCTAGTAAATTTATTATAGGGCGTACTAACGTGAGTATTGTTGGCTTTGAAATGAATCTGTGATCACTGGCTTCGAAAGGTTTAACATGAAGGTTTAATAATCAATATGTGACACGTAGAAATTAAAAAAAAATTAATTCATGTAGTCCATCGTGTTTTCTACCAAATAAACTATATATGCATGAAGTCTTCGTTTTATTTCTTTTTTTGTCATTATAAAGATAACTTCAACTAAAATCTTTGCTTTGGGGAATTTACGTTGAATATGATTAATCGGATACAAAGGGCTAAGAATAGTTCCTAAGGTTAAAAAATACTGATTTCTATACATAATATAATGAACGTGACGAGCATGCAGCATTAAATTGAAACCAGGTGCTGCATTGAAAGAAAGGGATATGGAAGGAAGCACTTCTCAATGATGATTTTTTCCAATCACGAACAACAGAATCGACAACTGCATTAAATGTTGCCTAAATATATACTTGCAAATGGCATGGCTGAAAAGCAAGGAAATCAAATCCAAGATATAAATTGAAAGAAGGGACATGGAGAACCATATTTTAGCAGCTATTTCGAAGATAAAACTGAAAAGATTTAATCGAATTCTAGATAGAAATGGAAATTGGATTTATTACGGCATTCCTTAAAAAGAAAGATAATTGGTTAACCAGTCTATCAACCCCGAAATAGAACATTCATGATAGTAAGGTAATATTTTGTCCATGGTAGGACCAATAATCAGAAATCTACCATGAACTGGTACAGCCACGTAAATTAATCAATGGTATCAATGATGAACGTTTCAAAAAAGTAAATCAATTTGAACGAACCCTTCAAGCAAAAATGTCCAGATTATGCTAAATGATGCACCAAAGTTGTTCTTCAAAATGTCATGGCTCGTCCATACCTTGCAACGCCAGTCAAGGACACTCTTGAAGGATTTCGCCAGGATTCATTGCCCTACCCACCATATTCACTAGTTGGTGTTCCTTCAGATTATCAATTGTTTCAGATTATCACTAGACCGGAGAGATGTTTGGTTTTAGCGCAGAAATCAAAAGATGGCCTCTTGATAGGATTGCTTCGGAACCACCGGATATCTTCTATTGTAGGAATTGGCTCGTTCTTTAGCGAAATTAGTGAATATTGTAGTTTCTGATGGAAATTTCTTTCAAAAATCTTCATTTTGTTTTCATACTATACAAGTCTCTTTTGTACACTCGAATAACTGAGGAATCATATTTGCACACCTAATATATCACACATTACAGTGGCGGACTGGCCAGGTTGCCAGCTGGACGATGATAAGTGAACCCCTTAAACATTAGGACGTACGGAAAGAACTCGCGGAGATTCGCACGGTACAGTGGCAAAGAATTTGAGGTTAAAAAAGAAGATATATGAATTTCTTTCTACCAATTAAGATGAAATATTCATTCTCAAAGACCAATTCGAATACTTCTTTTAAGTTAGAAATAAACATATGCTTTGTTTCTGATTCGTAATTGTTACTTTTCCTTGATTTTTGAGTAAAATGTTTTCAGAAAATTATAAAAAAGATGTTCGGAGTATCCAAAATGTTGGATTCCTGGGGTACTAATGTAGTTTTTAGTAATGTATCTATAAAATATGTGTAATAACTTTAGTGTGTAAAATAGCTTTTAAATGCTTGTTTTTAAGTATGGTCATATTTTTTAATGTTGCTATTTTCTTCATTTTATATAGGTTTCCATGCCTGATATATTACGCTCTTTTAATGCAAAAAAATTGTAAAAAATGCTCGATATTTATAAAATTGCCTAAGGAATCTCTGACATTAATTCAAGGAGCAGAGGTATGGGTGGTGTTGTTCAAGTCCAAAATATAGACGCTTTGAAAATGTGGTTGCAGCCTTAAGGTATGTGCCTACCCTAAAATCGACGTTTTTATGAAAATTTTCGAATTTTTTTTTTATTACTTTGTATTAAAGCCCATACATTTAGGATTCCAAAAATGGTCTACTTTAGTTTCTCCGATAGTTAGAAGCAAAGTTATTGCCTAAATTATGAACCAGAAGTCAAATTTTCGAAACCGAAACTAAGCCATAGAAATGCAAAAAACTCATCTAAACAGTTATTTCTTTACTCTTAGACAATGTGAATGTACAATTTACTTTTTAAATATAGAATTAAGTTTTATTTATTTTTTTATTACTGTTCTAGGCGTATCTGGCAACTGTTTCTCTAGTTACGGGATATTTTACGTAAAGAAAATTTCGCTCACTCCAAACACTGTTATTAGGTAGTAAAATAGCAATTTAATTATTCATTTCAGGCAATATAAGGCTGATGACTGTATTTAACCATCTTAATGTCAAACTTGAACCAGAAATTATTAAAAAAAACTACATATAAATTATATTGAGAGAATTAAGAAATCGAAGCGACAAGTCGAACCAAAAACAAAATTATCAAGAAAAAATTTAAAGTTAATTTTTAATTAATTTTGATTTAAATTTAAGTCAAAGAAGGCTTAACTTACAAATACTGTGAATTTTAAGTTGTTAAAATATGTATATAATTTTTTGTGCGACTTTAAAATCTTTATTTGCGTTTTCTGGAAAACTGTTATTTTCATTTTTTGACATTGCGATAAATCTCATTTCTTAAAAAGTTTTTAACATATTCAAATGAAATTTAATCACAGTGTTCTATACATCTCTAGGTATGTTATGAACCTCAAGTATAGCTTAAAGTGCATAATTATTTATTTTAGAGCTGTTTTTATTTGAAAAAGTGATAGTTTTTTTTGTAAAAAGCTGTTGCGTACACAAACTTTGGTATATCTCGGCAACTTTAAGAGGTACACTAAATATTCTGCTTCATAACACAGATAAATGTATACCAAATATATTATTGAAAGAAAAAGGGAAATACATGCATTAGAATTTGTTATAGGAAGTTTGGCGTAAGCGTCAATTTTTACTAAATTTTGACCAAAAATGGTCAAAATTTGGAAAATAAAAAATTTGTTCATTAAAATGGCATTGGAATTAACAGTTTTATACACCATTATAACTGAAAACATAAGTGTTGAATAAAAATTTCCTTTTTTTCAAAAAAAGTGCTCCGAAGGTAGGCACATACCTTAATAATACTTGAAAGTATGTAATATTGTCGAGTCATAAGTGAATAAATCACTTACATTGTTTAAGACGGTTCAACACTTCAATTACCAATAAAATATTTTCTATACATTTTTTAAGACGGTGAAACAACTTCAATTAACAATACAATATTTTCTTTTTACTGAGCGTTTCATGTTTCCAAAGGCATGCATATACATAGATATGTTGCAATTCATCGGCAAGAGAATGTATGAAGATTATGTTGAGGGTTAGGAACAAAAAATTGCATATAGAAGTAGTTTCACATATTTTGTCAACTTTGAAGGGAACATGCCACCGGAAATTATTGACCAATTTTGATAAAATAAACATTACTACTCTTAGAATATCAGTACTTAGCAGCTAATGCTAAAATAAACAGATAAAGAGAAATTTAAAAAAATTCAAAACATTTCAAAAATAGTCGATTTTTGTAAATTTTTACTATTTTCAAAGCCAATGCGCGAGCGGAAGAAATCAATCAATTTCTTATTAAACGAGTCTTACTTTTTTGGATCGTTTAATTTCTGACCCATTTGCAACATTTCCGTGGGTTCAATAGAAACGCTGATGAGACATGAAAAAAATTTTAGAACCCACATGCGACATGAAAAAAATTTTAATTTTTTTCGGCCCACCCTATTGTTTTCAATAGAAACACTGAAACTGTATAATTAACAAGATTAATATATTGAAAGTGGTTATATGAAACGTTTCAACCTTTCAATTCTTTCATAGATCTGACTATAAAATAAAATCGGAGTTCATCTCCATCATTTCAAATTTATTATTAATTATAATAATGATGTTAATACGTGATAATTTTCTTCTTTAGTCATATACCTATAGAGCACCAATAAGTCAAATTTGATATTGAAAGGAATTCTATATTGAAAAATATTTACGATGGAAAAAAATAGAAAATATTCTTAAATTATAGAACGAACAGTATAAATTACTTGAAAAATTTTCTATACTGAAAAATATTTACTAAAGGGAAAAAATATTGAAATTTCTTACATTACATTTCTTACATTTCTTCATTTCAGGATTTCAGTATTTTGAATTACTCTTTCCTATGTAGTTTCAACTGATGTATTTCTCCTTAAAATGAGATTTTGAATTTTAAACAATTAATATCTAAACGCTTATTAAGTTTAAGTTTATTTATTTACCTACGTCCGAGAGTGGCAATTTTTTACTTTTTAGTAAAAGAATATGTTTCTTCTGATTCGAGAGATAATTTCTTTTCAAATCCTTTACCTTTTATTTGTTTTTTCACACTAATATGTTTTATATTTAAACTTTGTCTAAAAATGTTTCAGCAGAAGGTTGACGATCACTGTAGAAAATCAATAATTTTAACAAATTTTAGAAAATCTACTTGAATATGATTTGCGAAAGTAATCCTTCTATATTGAATATGTCTCGAAAAAAAATCAGAAAAAATATGTATTTTTTATTTCAAAGAAAGATCTTTAATTTTCAAAGTTCAGAGTTTCCATCAGAGGAAATTGGATTTACAAAGCAACTTAAAAAGAAAAAAATAATCGTTAAATCACTTTAAAAAAGAAAGCAAATTCTAGGACTTTCGATTTTTCAATGAAAGAGAATAAAAACAATTAATTCAAAATTATGCTTGTTTTTTTTATTGAGAATAGCTAAGATGATAATCAAAATTGAATTATCATCTTAGGCTAGTTATTACACCTCAATATATAAGGCTAACATTGAGCATTTGACAAAGATTTAGCGATAATTAAAAAATTAATTTCGTTTGCTAACTTTCAGTCAACAACATATGTTAAAACTTGCTCATGGAAGTCGTCAACTGAAATAAGCTCTAGAAGTTGTGATTCTCGGTTTTGTTCGTACTTCTAATATAAATTTAGTGTTTTTAAGAAAAATAATCTTTGAAACACAAACCTCTGTATCTAATACTTACGCAGTTCTTAAATAGACGACTACTCGAACCTTCTTACTGATTTTATTAAACATTTTCAGATAAATATTTCTTGAGAAAAAAAGCGAAATTCAAAACAAAATACTATTATGGTTGAATTTTGAAGGCATTCCTTGAAGATGCAGTGTACTTGGTTTCAATTAAAATATTTATAAGAGAGATAGTTGAAAATCCATTTTTATTTTCTTACATGAATCTTGGAAATAAATTAAACTGCATCTGAATACATTCAACTATTCATATAATTATACTTCAATTCTTCCTAAGTAGATTTTATATATTTTTTAATATTTTACGGACGGCAAGGCGAGAAAAATACAGCGTATTAGATTATTATTTTGACGGAAATAGTACATTAAAAATAAAAAAAATGGTATTATTCTCAAGAAAGCAAATTGAATAAAAATATTTGTTTAAACTGCACTTTTATTAGTGTATTAAAAAGTATTTATTTTATTTCAATTACACATTTTAGCCTTTAAATTCATTACTATAAATATGACAAAATCTTGTAATTATTTTTTTCTCATATTCACTGTCATATTTTGCCACTCACATGGATTCAAAATTTATGAAAACTTATTGATTAACTGCCAGATAAATTCTGAAAATATTACAATTGTGATTGTCATCGAGAACAGATATGTGTACAAAATTTGAAAACTTTAGCATACCAAGGGGTGAGTAAAAAATCGATTACAGTTCCACTTTTGCAAACATTATACAAGTCAAGTTAAATAAAAGTCTATAAACATATAATCCAAAAAGGTAAATATCAGTTTATTATTTGTAGACCTCTTTTTCTAAAGGTGAAGTTTTACAATAAATGTATACAATTCTGTATATTCTGCTGCATAATTAGTTTGAGTACATGATACATATGTGGTTTTTTTTTAATGTTTGTTTCCTATTAGCATATTTGCCCTGAGATTTATTAGTATTTGATTAAAGTTATTTGCCTAATATGTTACTATTTGATTACTTTTTTTATTTAGAAGGTTTGCTACTTTTTTTATTTAAAAGGTTTTAAATAGTCTTAAGGTGCTGAATAACTAAACTGATTTGAGTTCAGACGATATGTTTCGTTTGATGCATTTTGAATAACAATTAAGACATCACTGAAAATTCGAGAATTGATACAATAAAATTATGCATTTCAATTATTTGCTCAAGAGTTTCCTATTAATGTTCAAAAACTGCGCTCTGAGAAGAGAAGCTTACTTACAAAGTAATATGATCATAGCTAAGAAACAAGTTTGATCATCAATATTAACTCAAAAGCAATGAATTCGCAAAACTAACGGGAAGAAATGAATTTGCTGTAAGAGTATGCGAGTGTTTGCCGTAAAAGAGAATGTGCAAGTTAAAAACTTTGGAGCTTTTGTTTCGTTTACACAGTACCTGCCAAAAATGGAAATGCAGCCTATGCAGTGAAGTTCTGAGATAAGCTAAATTTTTTGTCACTACAAATCATGATTACATTTAGCATTTAACGCTCGAGATGATGTGAACATAGAATGTAATTTTGCGTTCCTTCTGCACCTCTTCTCGGAACCAAATTTGAATAATTCTGCGACATAATTTAAGTTTTATATTACAATATGTTCATTGCGTTCATGCCAAGTTTTGAGACGAATTTAGTTTGTAAAATACCTTATGTTTTATGATCAAACTCAATAACACATACCGGTTGAATTTTAATCGTGAAAACAGTACACATGGAACGAGAATGAAATGTAATAACTTAAATTAGTCATAATTAAACATAGCATAAGCAAGTCCTAATTAACTCGCAGCGTTTACGCTTTTTTAATACTACTACAATTTCACTCCCTACATTACTTGGAGAAACCCCACATGTTCATCTTTTTGCATTTTTGAAAACAATCGGTTTTTATTCTCTTATTTAAGCATTGTTCAGTTTTAACTGATCACCTTTAATATCGTTTTGTTTACATATGGCTTTGATTTTTTAATTTGACATGATTTTACAATTTTTCTGGCGCAGTATGGCCAACTTCATGGCTCTTACGCCAAAAACCCAACACAACCAACCAACCATAATTAAACTTAAATAATTGAAACTTAAAGCTCAATTTCGTATTACTTTGATTTTCAAAGGGTGTTGCACGACACTAAACTAGGCAGAAGTAACACTTTTCTAATTGCTTTTATGTTTATCTGTATCGCTATTAGAATAAAATTTTGTTCGCTTAGGTGATTGACTTTTGGAATTTGCTTCATTAATTTCTTTTGTGATTAATAGTTTGAACTCCAATTATATTAAACGTTTTTCTGTAGGATTCTTATTAGGAATTCTACACTGTGTGTTTCAAGATTAATATGTATTATATTTTATAACCTTTATTATACTACTAAGTTGATCAAAAGAATTGTTACACTTTTAGTTTAGGATATTGTTTATATTCTCCTGCTTTGTAGGATAAAATAAATTGGGCTATCATCTCATATGACAGGAAATATCGCGTCGTCACTTTCCTTTTACCTTTAAATTATATCAACTGTTCAGAGTATAAAAAAGCGATACATTAATCAGTAGGTTTAAATTAACATGCATTATCAAAATTAAAGACTCGGATTTCAGAGTGGTTTCTGTAACTTTATTTCCTTTTCCTGTAATAAGGACACTGTTTACAGTATTATATTAACAAGTATCTGCTAGGTGTGCTGGAAACGAGTTGGATAAAATTGATCTGTTGTTCAGAAATGTTTGGAGATTATTCCTTAAACCTTTGATCCTTTTCCTTTTAATTTTGCTACATTGTACAAAGGCATAAGGGATCATTCCATAAAATAGCTTTATCAATTTTCTTCGCAATTACACTAGACCAAGCGTAACGAATCTAGCAGTAAGTGCCCCTGATCACTGGTGGATAAAGAAGAAGACTTTCACTTCCTCCCAATTTTTTCGATTTGAAGGTCTAAAGACAGAGGAAGTGCCTCTCAACCGTGACATTATAAGTCGTAAGTGCTACCAACAAGCATCATTTGAGCCACTTCATTCATTTATTATCGCACTTGAAGCATCTCGCAGGGAATTTTCTTAAATCATGGGCCCTACTTAGCTAATGAGGGCAGTTAATGCAACCCAGTGCCTGAAGGCTTTAATTGATGCTAGATGAATTCATTAAATTATCGGTAATTTAAAAACTCTTGTTGACCGGATAAAGCCTAATGCTTACAAGGATATCCGTATTGTCCATCCACTTCAGTTAGACAACAATCGATGCTCTGTGTTGACTTCCTTTTGCTGCGTCAGTTATAAAAATCATTGCAGGATTTCAGCGCACATATATGATCTTACTCTTGAATCATAAGGATTGCGACCATGCTTTGCAAAAGTACAGTTTGGATTTTAACGTGTGGATTCATATTCATGATGCTGTTTGTGCTTCAGGAATCAGATGCTGGAACAACAATACAGCGTCGTAAGATTTTGAAGAAGATGGAGGAGATGTTACCCGCCTTGGTAGAGAGACTTGTTATGAGGCTTATACTTGACTGATTACCTTTCAGTGCCAGTGAAAGACGTACGGCAGTAATTCACCTCTGCTAACTATTTAGTTAAGCGCTGGGCGCTTGAACCTTTATCTACATCCAGGATGATGGATACTCGATTTCAGAGTGCATATGGGCATCTCCATCTTGTACCATGCCAGAAAAAGTCGTCTATATTCATCCGATGCATGAAGAATGGTTTTGTTCCTTTAAAGAATGATCATGTAAGACGCTACAAAAAATTTATTACTTTGAAAGAATTCCATCCTGTACAGAATTGTAAATATAAAAATTATTATATATAACAATATGTAGTGTTTTCTTTTTTCACTTTACTAAATCCTAGTAATTTTTTATTCTTCTTTAGAATTATGTAATTTTTCATTGCATAATATTTAATTTTTAATTTAAGTAAATGGTAAGATAATGCAAATCTAATTAAATAAAAAAATGCTAAGACTGATTTTATTCATTCTTCACTTGTTTCTTTCATGCAACAATTTATTTGAAATATTTAAGGCAAAATAATATTAATTTTCTAAAAATAGTATTATCTCCATTTTAATCAAGTATCTGAGAGAAATAATAAATGATTTATCTAATGAAAATTTCACATATTAACCAAAAATTGTCCACTTGTCTTCATTAATATCCTTACGAGGGTGTGAATGTAAATCTCTTTTCGTTTCTTAAACAAAAAAACAAAAACAAACATTTTTTTTATATTAACTAAGTGCAAAAAGTCGATTTAATTTTTTTAAAAATCAGTATAAAAGTGTTAATACTAAAAAAATGTGTTATTCCTGTAAAATTGTTTCGAAATCTAAAGAGCGAGCAATGTTAATTTATTCCATGAATTACTGATATTCAGTTGAAAAACACATTCTGGGAAATAACTTTTCAAGGCAGAAAAAACAGTTTGGTGAATTTCAATCCCACGCAGAAATTAAATCTTTCATTAAATGTGAAATTATTTTCAGCTTGTCGGAAATCTATCAAAAATTTATACATTCAAAAGTATTAACATTTCATTTTAAATATTATGTTTATACTCTCACTTAATTAGAATGATTGCAACAGATTAATAAAATCGAAATGTTTCACGATGTTGAACAAACTGCCTTTATGTAATAGTTTGAAAATATCAATTATCTTGAATATTTTCTTTCTTAATTGAATTTTGTTTCTTCAATAAAATCTGATTCATGATGTTTTGTTAGGAATTACTTAAAATTTAAAGGTGTTAAATTTTTATGAATACACATTATTCTCAGAAATGTGATTTAAATCAAATCATCAAGGTTTTCAAATACTTTCAAGGTATAGTTTATAATATCAGATTATAAGCAATTTTTATGGTATTCAAATAATTAACAATATCGTAAAGTATTAAAACTTCTTTATATTTGTAATTTATATATTGAAACAATACAATAACAATAATATTCATTTTTAAGAAATGTTAGCATTTTATGCACCTCTTTTACATATAATTAATAATATAATTTACTTAAAGAAAGAATTAATAAAATGTTTTACTTAAAAAAAGAATGAAAAATTATATTGCTGAAGTAAAAATACTTTATTCTATAATATTTACAGACAAGTTTTGTTTCGTTTACGTTTAATTACCGATATGTTTATTTTATATATATTGTTCAATTTAAAATAATATATTTGCTACACCAATCTTGCATTCGCTGCAAGTTTTATAATACATTTCATAAATGTACATCAATTGCTGGTCTTGACAAAAATAACGAAAGTGAAAAACTTAATTTTTGCAGTCAAGATCTTTGTATGTTTCAAGATAAAACTTTTAATTTTCTTCACTTCTTCTAAATGCATAGGCTTTTAGTAATACTCATATATTTTATCTATATAAGGGATGTAACATATTAAACATTCGGGAAAAAAGCAATTTAACTTATTTTAAAGTATTCCAATAACGATACAGATCTCATATTAGCTTAAAATTTTAAATTCCATTAACTCTGCACATAGCATCTTTAAAAGTCTACTTAGTATTGATGATTTCTTCAGAAACAGAAAATAAATCTTTCTCCAAATTCCAAAAATAAGTATTCTTACTGAATAATAGAAAAATTTATTAGAAATTCTATTGACGAAGAAACTAATACGAAATTATAAAATGAAAAATTGAGCATTCACATGATGCTCTTCAAACATTTGTTCTCTAGCAGAAAAAGACTATTATCTTTAATGTGCTACTGCACCCTAAATTAAGCATATTCGTGAAGGATATAGAAGCCATTTTTACATCGTTAGAAATAAACCCATGAAATGATTAATATTGATGTGTTTCCACATTTATTTGTATTACAGATTGGATCTTTATTGTCTCTCTGTGGAATATACATGTGGTTTTATACTTACATGGAAATTAAAATTTAATATATATAACATTATAAAATGCTATAGAAAGAATAAATAGATATGAAAATAGATGCCGATACAAAGATTTAATTCATGAATAATCCATTCCGTGTATGCTTGGTAATTTGAGGAACTGATCTCATCAAAAGTATAAAAGGATACGTAAAACTTTATTAAAATTGTTTAATGAATTTTGAACAGGCGGAACAATTAGAGAAATCTGGGATTTATAACTCCATACTTTTGCTTTGCTTAAAGAAAAGTGAGATGCAATAATACATAGAACGTAAAGAAAACATGGCGGAATACTCGTATATTCTTAAATAAAAAATAAATAATTTCTTAAAAATAATTTAAATAAAAAATCTTTTACTTATGATTTAATTTTAAGGTTTATTTTTAAAGGGAAATGGCAGCACACAAATACCACAATGAAATTATTATATCCTATATTATTCCGAATTTATTATGAAAACAAGATATCATGTAAGCAAAATAAATATTTATAATCTTATTTTCTTAATTTATTATTCTTTCTTAATTGGAATATCTTAAAAACAATCAGGTTTCTATACAAATCATATGCTTGCTTAAACATTGTAACCTACAACCACTTCGTTGTTTTCTCTTCTGTCACGCTAAATGGAGACAGAAGTTTAACCTTTTCATTTTTTAAAAACCATTGTGGTTTTTGAGAGTCCTTCAGGAATCCTTCACATACATAGTAATGCCAACATTTGAGATCTACTGGAGGATGATTATTCCAGATGAGGAAATACGGCATTTTTATCGTAGGAAAATTGAGATAATAATGTTAAAGATAGAAGCAACATCAAACATTTGATGGTTACGGAAATCTATAAAATTTCAATTTTTAATAAAATGCTATTCGTCTCCAAAATACAGATATAATTTCACGGAATTAGGAAGCCAAAAGACTATTAAATAATCTGTCTTTATTACTTTAGATGAAATAAGAAAAATATATAGAAATAAAGATAAAAATGTTTAAAAAATATTAATGGTATTTTCAAGGGAATTATCATTATCCTATTTCCTTTTTAAATAAATAAAGGTATATTTAAAAACACGGTTTAACTTAAAACCCTATTTTAAGTGGTATACTCTGATAAATTTATTGTTCTGTTTAAGAAAACACACATTTAGTTCATCTTTCTACCTTCATATAAATAGAAATAAGCAGAGCATAATTGTCTTAAATAAATGGACCTATGCAGTGCATTAAAAATATTCCTCTGTAATTGTCATAATCATTAAATTTTCTTTATTGAAATAAAAATATTTTGCTTGAAACTTTATTTAAAAGGAATCATTCTCACAAAATTGATGTTGTATTGGGAATTTTATATTAACGAAATCATAAAATTGTCTATAAATATAGGTAAATGGAACATACGTATATGCTTAATATATTAGCATTTAAAGAATATTGCAGTTCAATTCAAAAGAAAGTTAATTATCTTCTAAAATTAAGTATCTATTAAAGATAGCCAAAATGATCAAACCATGGAAATACACAATTCATTTTCTATCCCACAATTATCCTTCAAAAGTATTCTGCCTTTTCACTCCATAAAAGCTGACTTATTGAATAAATTCGTAATGCATGATTAAACGTTGGAAAGAGAAATCTCAGAATGCAGTTGAAGATAATGAGTTCATTTATTTATTTAAATGCTTAATATTATGATCACGAAAGAGTAAGTTAAGAATGCTTTCAAAGCATCGGCTCCTTAATGTTGTAAAATAGGATTTTTCTGAAACTAAATTGAATGCTATCCGATGAACAAACAAAGAGTGAAGTTCGTTCAAGCATGAAAACAAATAAACCTTAACTAATAGCAGTTCATAACTCATTGAAGCGAATACGTTTCTACAGTAATCCTTTAAGCTCATTTCATCCATACCAAGGAGCAAGCAGGTACTTGGACTTATTTTAACTCTTAATAAAATGTTAACAATCGAGATAGTCAAGAAGGGATCCTATTTTAAGAGTACACAGAAGCAGAAGTAGAGAAGCATGAAACTTACAATGGCACTTATAAGTCTTCAAAAAGGAAAACTACTGCATTTTTACTCAGAATTTCAAATTAAGAAGTCATGAGTGCAAAAGGAAAGGAAATATTTTCTAATCCTTTGTATCTTTTCTTTTCATAATATTCTTAGGATTCTTAGAATTTGGAACTTTTCTAATCCAATCTCAGTATATATAAAAGGGAGATGCGTTTATTTAAAGCAGTAGGCAAAATATTTCGACACTTCCAACAGAATGTCTAGATTGTTGAGACTCAAGACTGCACTTTCTCTCTGTTGTGTGATGATCTTTTGTTTAGCTACAGTGTCAACAGCAAATAAATTTCATGAGATGAAAAAATTTTTCACGAAAGAAGATTCTCGTGAAGAATTTAGAGAGGATGTTCGGCGTGTTGTGACACCATTAATGGCTTTAGCAGTTGTTCTGAAGCTTGTTTTCGAAAAGTAGCAATTGTTCATCTGTGCCGTCCCTTCAGTTTGTGTGTTGTTGCATTCATCTTTTTCATCACCAACTAATCATCTAAAAGCAGACATACGATTTTATCTGTGCGAATGGCTGACTGTTACAATTTATAATTCAGCAAAACATTACGTCTATTGGCATTTAATACTAGAATATTGGCCCCTACTTTACATTTTTTATCAGAATTTATAAATATTTTATTGGAGAATTTCTTTTATGTCTAATTTCAGCAAAATATTGAAATATTGCTGAACATTTATTGGTAATTGTATCTGTAAAACTGGCAAATACTCAATATTAATACTTTATTCACAGAAGTTTTTAAAACATTTGTTTTCTAGCTATTTTCAGTGAAATATAAGGAAATTTCAAATAATTATATCTTAAATTTTTGATTCAAAGTACTTTAACTTATTTTTCTGGCAATGTTTTCCACCAAAGGAATTATTTATCCAGTTGTTGAAACATTTTAAGATTTTTGACAAGAAAAATTATAATTCAAAATTAATGAAAAAGGCATTGCTTCTTATCCCAGCTTTTTTAAAAGAAATTCTATGCGATATGATGCAAGTAAATGAAAACTAGCTCTTAAACTGATGCTTGGTTTCTTCCTGTTTGTTATGAATTATGAATTCATGATCATGTTTACAGAAAATTATCAGTGCTGAACTAGTTACAATTAAAATTTATTTTTCTAACCAGATTTAAGTATAAATCTTCTGACCTTCCGTATAATTTTTAATTCTTGGATTGTGTGTTTATACAGATTTAAATGTATGCTCTGAAAGCCAATTATAAGTGTCAAGATTTATTTATATATTTCTTTTAAATGTAAGAATGGTTTTAAATTATGATTTCGACATGGAATGACTGTACTAAATTATTGCTGTGGAAGCAAAATGTATCTAAAATCAAAGTCTATGTTGTTGTAAATAATGTAAATAAATAAATTTGAAGTTTGTAATGGAATATCTAAATGCATTATTTCTCATTTCTAACTCTTTGTTGTTCTTTGCAGAATTTTTTGGATTTAACTTAATTGAGATTTTGAGGTAAATAATTTTTCAGCCATATTTTTTTATGTTTTATCAGCATGAAGTTAGTACAAAAGTAAAGTATGGGTAGAACTTATTTCTATGTAAAACGTTTCAAATCCATGAAGCCAAACGAAGGAAACCAAAGTATTCTGCCTTAAAAAATGCTTAGAACCTCAAATATCTGATTTTATTAACACGATAAGATATAATACATCATAGAAGTTATATCAACAATTACTGAAATGATAAAATTTAGAAAACAAAGAAAGCAATTTTCTACATCAACTATCTCTATAAGTTTTGTTAAAATTCTCTGTGATAAAATTTCTCTTAAGAGAAATTAAAGCAAACTGCTAATATTCAATGCATGCATAATAAAATATAATATTAATATATTGTAAGAAAATTTCTATTTTTTAACATAAAATAGAATAATATTACCAAAAAATTTCTGCACTAATCTTTGTTAAAATTCACTGTGATGAAAGTCTCAAAGAGGAATCAAATCAAATTATTATTTAAGGTTACAGGAGAGTGGTTGCTGAATATTCAAAATATTTGATAAAATGTTTCTTGGAAAAAAGTCGTTTAAAGTGCTGTATGAAAAATTTTTCATTCCTGAGCATAGGATTATGTTAATGGAATATAATAGTATAAAACTTTATTATTAATGCACAAAATTTCAACCAACATTTTTATATTCTAACAATTGAAAAGAAGCGATTTCTTTTCGAAAACATAAAATAAAATCTTGAATCAGTTTTAAAACTTCTTAACCATTTTATTAAAGAAATTACTTTGTTTTCTTTAAGAATGTCAATTATTTTAAGAAATGTTCCTAAAAACGGAGTTAGGTTTTTAGAAAAGGCATTTATTTCTTGCGATCAATTAAAGTAAAGTATAATGATTTATTAAAGGCATCTGAGTCATTAACAGAGTTTTTGATTATTTTTTTAACAGGAAGGTATTCCTAAAATAACTGGACAATTATTTTCAAACTTTGACGTAATTAAAGTACTTTGAGACATTAATGAATAAAAAGCATACATAGATGCTCATTAGCAAGAAACAACTGTTCTAATGAGTACAAAATTTACCTTTCTGAAATTTCTTATAAAAAAAAGAATTCATAAATTATAAACAAGATTTATTATAACTATTATAACTTCTTTATTATAACTAATCTGTAATAAGTTTCAAAATAAATGATGTGAAATCATTAAATTAAATAAAATATTTGTAAGTATTCCAAAATGAGCATTAACTGCAAGTGTCCAAGCTAATGAATTTATTTTGGAATTCAAATTACTGCATTTCAGTTCCAAAACATCTGAATTAATTGGGATAACAATAAATTTTTTTTATATCATTATAAATGTTTCGCTTTAAATAGAGGCAAGTTTAAATCCAAATATAGAATGTAGCAAAATATTGCCGAATTATTTTTTACTTCTAGAGTTTTATAAAACCTACCATTTCTTCTTTGTAATTGTGATGAGGATTGTTTTGAACATATAGTTATTTTGGAAGCAAACCCACCCGTGTGAAAGTTTCTCAAGAAAATAAATCCTAAAAGAAGAACACACTGACACGCAATAATGTGATTAATTCACATCAAAATTTTTCCTGAAATAATTGAACCAAGGAATGCAGATACGAAAGCTTAAGCAGTTTTATTTATGTTATATATACTTCGGGATTTTCTTACTAGATTTGTATAGTTAATTTCATAAAATTTTCGAACGTAATTGTATTTGCACGAACGTTTCCTTAAATGGTTTGATTCAATTTAATTTCGGTTTTAAACTATAAATGCAAATAATTTTTTATTTAAGATGAGGTTCTATTGGCCTGGTGGACAGGTCTCAGCTTTTTAATTGTAGAATCAAGGGGTTAAATCAAGAGGTAGAATCAATGCTCGAAACTCCATTTCACTGATGATTTGTATGGGTGTCTGGTGCCATTAATTCTGCTGCTGAGGATCTATCCTGTTCACACCGACATTTATTTCCACATGGACTCAGCATTTCTAGTTCTGTTTTCCATGTTAATGTCTTAGTTAAATTACTTAAATGTAGGCATCTCGATGAACTGTGAAAAACAAGAAACATTTCACTCTGCATTATAATAAGTTCAGTTCTCTAATGTCCTCGAAGTATAAAAATATGACTCTAGTTTTTTTAAGGTATCCGAGTAGGTTGAAAAAAGCGATTTTTGAAGAAAAGTTCAAAATTTTTATGATCTAAAAATAAAGCCATAACCTTGAAGATTCATAAACAGTCTTTGTTTTTATTTTTATTCCTTGAATATTTTATTTCTTGATATATATTTGAACTAAGGAGTTATTATATTTTTTAAATGTGTTTTCTGCAAAAATGAAAATTTCACTAAAATTGGTCCACGATAAACGCGATATCTCCAAAACAATTAATTAAAATTCATTGACATTTGGTACACATGTGTCAAAACCCCTTAAGGGTGTAATAGACAGAACGCCTCCCCACAGACAGCAGATTTTATGATGGCTTTATTTAGTCATGTTTTACAGTCACTTTCAGTTCTAAACATAGGATAATTTTGGCAAAAAAATCAATGACACCAAATTTGAATGTATATAAAATATTTATTTATTAAAATAAATTTTATGTTGCGTTCTATTACATTCTAGATAGTTCTGAGAAGTACTCATGCGAAATTAAAATTAAATATGTCCCATATTTTCTCAATTTTGCTGTTTTTCTTAACATTCAAATTTCTGTTAAGATTCTTGAAAAAAAGTTATTATTTCCAAAAATTACATATTATATATGAACTTTTATTTCTAATTGCGACTCTTTAAGCCTATTTTTGTTAGTTAGCTCTTAGTTAGTGTTTTTTGCGCAAGATTTTTTTAAATTTTTTCTCCGAACCTAATTATGGTACTTTAAAGAGCTTTGAATTATAATGAGACTGTGAAGTTAAGGAAATTTATTTCATTGAAACTTGTGTTTTAATGATTAAAAAAATAAAAATTTTGTGAACAGAAATTGTTGATAATTATTTTATGCATACATTTCTGTTAAGTAACAACTAAAAATGATTACAATTAATCTTTTCATGTGAAGGTGATATTGAGAAACTTAAAGAATTAATTATATGCGATGTTTTGATATTTCCATCTACATTTCTGTGGATTATTCCTTAACAAAGATTTACAGAATATTATACAAAACAAAACAAGACTAAAAAAAATCTATCTTTGAAATAACTTTAAACCTGCGAACGGTCTGGTTTTGAAATAACTAGTTCTTTCTTAATTTTAATTAATGTCAGCATTTATTACTTTTGATCTTCATTCTTGTTTAAGCCTGGGAAAAAAAATTAAGAATTATTATTATTCATAAAAAAATTTAAAATACTTATTAGATAAGGGAAAATTTTGCCAAAATCGATATTTTTTCGCAAAATATCACTTTTTAATTTTCATTAGGTGTTCAGTAAACAGAGTAAATCCACCCATCCATAAGGAACATCCAAAGTGTAAATTAATGTCATGTTTGAGAATGTAGAAGGTTTTAGGTAATTTCAGATGTTGAATCGATAATAAATATCAACTTATATTGTTGTTCCTTATCACAAACTAAGGACTGTGGTGGTCTAGTGGCAAGGTATTGGCCTCGGTTTTCGAGGGTTCCAGGTTCCAAACACGATTCCGCTGATGATCTCTCGTGTATGGGCCTGTTACACTCAAAATCCTACTTACGGTGCCAAATGCCCTTCAGATGGTGTGATACGGAAGCTTGGAGTGTGAGGTGCAAACCCAGGTGCCATCCTCGACATCTGACCGCAGCTCCAAAATTGCAAGCTCCGTCCCAAAGTATCCATCGTGTTGCTTCGAAACGGGATGTTAATATTACTAAACTAAATTAAACCATTTTGTAAATTGAAAAACGCTAGAATGTGTTTCTGAAATAAATACAATCGCTTTCATTAATTATTAATTAATGAAAACGATTAATAATTAATGAAAGTAATTTTATGAATTACTTTCATTTTATGAATACCAAGTCAAATAATTTAAGATAATGAATAACATACATTTTTTTTATTAAATAAGCTCTATTTTCTTCAAATTTATATATAAAGATTGATATAAAGAAAGATATTTTTTTGTGAATTAGAAGCTTATGCGGAAGTAACAACAAATCGGAATTTAGAGACTAATTGATAATATTTAAAGCTTTCAGACAAAAGGAAAAGAAAACTTGAAACTGAATGAGTAAAAAGTGCACCCTTTTAAATTCTGAAGGAGAAATTTGACTCTCCAAATGCCTTATTGAAGCAACCCATTTCACTCGTTCTGATAAATATAAGCTCGGAATTATACGTAGTATAAGTGTATTGTCATTATAATGAATGCATTAATCTAAGGAAAATAAATACGCTGCAACACTATAGTACCAGAAATTCGATAGTTCAGCCTAATATTAGAAATATATATTAATACAATCATTGTGAATTAATTTAATATTTCGCAGCTTAGTCTATTATGTTAATGCAGTAATCTCTCGACAAGGTTATAAGAATCATCAAATATGCAGCTTCGATGAAGTTTATCAATTGTGTTAAAATATCCTGAGTTAGATTATATTATTAGAAATATTTTAGAAAACTCAATCCCTTCTGATATTTTAAAAACGCTTTATAGTTCAAATTTAGGAAAGGTGTGAGAAATTAAATGAGGATTACATAAGTAATTTTTAGCAAAAAATTGAGATATTATTTATGCAAGAGAAATCTGAAGTCAGTTCAGTTTTTCAATTTGAATAACAAATGATGAAATGGCATTTACTCCACATGACATTTAAAATCTATTATTTTATAGGTTTTAATTTTTTTTTCCTTTTAATAAGGCATGAAATAGATAAGGTTTAAAATTTGAAAGAACAACATTTGATATACTTCTAATTTGTAGTAAAATCCTGATGTAATAAAATCATTAGATTTTATTGTTTTCGATAAGTGCAGTTTAAAAGATTTTTGGGACTTCTTCGAATGTTTCCTGCGCTAACTACTTTCATCATTCATATTACTAAATATACAGAGACATCAATTAACAGTTTCAATAAATTTCAAGCGTACGTTTCCTTATAATGAGAAGAGCAGTAAGTGACATACGTAGAATAACAATGTCGAAATGTACATTTTGTATTAACTGTTATAACTGAAGCCATGAAAATATGGAACTGAGAAAATTTCTCTATGTTAATTTGCGAGTTGAATGTTGTTTATTATTGAAATATCCGAATTAATTCATAAATATTATCAACAAAAAGCATCTTCCAGAGAACTGTAGAAAGTTGGAATAAATTAGTCTAATAAATAGGGACTAATGAATTTCAATCATTTATCGAAGTTTATTATATATAACTTTAATGCATGGAAAAATGGATTCTATTTTTTATACAGTGTTTTGTGCTTCTAGTTTTATGAAAAGAAGCTCCTTGTATTGGAAAGTAGATGTTATTTCGGTTGGATAACAGTATTTTCCTTACCATTACATATTAAGGAAAGAAATAATCAGCAGTTTTGAATGAATCGTGCGTTAAATAACAGATACTTCGGCAGTACCTGTGTTTCATATTAGAAATCACGCGAATAAATATTCAGAGAAATTAATATGTGTGAATGAAATTCAAAGTTTACGGAAATATGTTTTAGCCAACAAAGGCAAAGGTATTAAAGTTAAATACAGAACATGAAGTAAAGACGATTTTCAGAAACTTCATTTGCTTTTCGGAGCTGGATTAAATGCTTAGTATTAATTAATGAAACAGAATAAGATTTCTCTTATTCTATGTTGATTAATATCTACAAAAAACTGAAATAAATTAACAGTAGAAAGTTCTTTATAGATTTCTTCTATGATTTAAACAAAACCGTCTAATTACATCCTAATTTATTATAAGCCAACATTAATACTTCAGGAAAATTATCTTTGTTGAGAATTCCAAAGCTTCTAAATTATTTATATCCACGCAAATTAAGTTATTAATTTTCTTTTTTGCTTTTTTAAAGAAGAAATGTTATATTTTATATCATTTCGCTGAAAAATCAGCGTTAACTTGTTGTTAGTGTATCGGCTTCCTGAACGCAGAGTTATGCGGTAAAGATCCGATTTTGCCAAATATGCGCCTGATACAAGTGCCTAGTGCAAGCTACTTTAAGAGAGATCAATAGTTCATACGCGGTCGTGATATCAAAATTTCGAGAAGAGAATGTATGCTGAGTTGTAGAATTCGTTATCAGACCAAGGTTCAAAATTATGTCAGTCCCGAAAACAACATTTGTTTAACTTTAAAACAGGAGGTAGAGAATTGCTGAAATATGTTGTAATATTATTCATACCAATCAATATTTTTTTTATTCAATTATAAACACTTCTCCAGCAATCTTTTAAGGAAATTTTCAATAATAATACATGCAGGAACATTTTAGTTTGAAATGTGTTTGCTAGTTTATCTCTTTAGGTAATCTAGCAGTAATGCTAATAAATTTTTAATTTTCTTTTTATTTTCCCTATAATCTAGTTACAATAAACAAGCCAAATCAACAAAAATATTAAGATAAAATATTTAAGATAAGATTTTATAAAAATAGGGCAAAATAAATCTTTCAGTAAATGCAAAATATGTGAACCTATGACAACGGGACCAAACGAACTTTTAAATTTATAAAATAGCATTATCTATCGAATATCTTTACTCGAGGGAGTTGCCACTTAGATGACAATCAACGAATAATTTATTACCTTTAAAGGAAGAAAAAACATCAGCGAGAAGGAAAATTCTCAGTGATTTGATTTTAAAGTTCCTACATTTCAGAAACAGCTGACAGATCCCATTTCTAACTACGCTCCGAAGTTGCTATAAATAGAAATGGACTCAACGAACTATGGTAGCCCGCTCAGATTCCCACGCTTTTTTTCCTTCTCGCTCATGAAAGCTGACAGAAAAAGGAGGTTTATTACATAAAACGGTGTATTAAGCGATTAAGCTAATCCTTAACTCTAGGGTATTAAAGAGTACACTTTATATCTTCCTACTGTAGGCATTATCTGGTATATAAACGAAGTACTGAATTTCAGTTGGCACAAATCTCTACCAATACATCTTGTAACGTTCCTTAGATTTCATTCGCTTGAAACATCATCCAAGATCCAGAAATGGTGTCGACGAAGTGCTTACTCGTTCTCGTGGTTGCTTTTGCTTTCTTTGTCGCAATGATGGTTAAAGAGTCTACAGCCATGCCCGCTCCACACCACCATCACAATAATAATCAAGGAGTTGCTGCTCTACTGGTAGCCGGTGCTCTCGCATCGCTGCTTCAGCACCATCATCATCACTAGTAGTTTCCGATGAAGCAGTGATCAGAGATAATCATCTACGTTCATCGTATTGTGATTTGTTAAGAAATGCTTGAATGATCCTGGTGAAAGTTAATCATTCATTTACCGTCACTTTTCATCCGAGGCTTCTAATACGGGTAAATTCATCGTGTTGTGATTTGTTAAGAAATGCTTCGATGATCGAAGTGGAAGTTAATCTTTCATTTACCGCTACTTTTCATCCGATGCTTCTAATACGGGTAAATATACGATCCTCCCATGTGTAATTATATTCAGTAATTCACTGTCAGAACAATTTATTTCATCTTTTCAATAACAAAAGGACTTACCTTACATTTTCCTGGGCCATTAATATCTAACGCATCTCCCGTAAAGAATTATTTTTTTCATCAATAATCAAATTTTGTGTTGTTATTCCATATCGAAATAAGTTTTTAAATATGATTTCATTTCTAATTCCAGTATTTCACATGCTGAACTGTATGGTATATACTATGTTAACACTTTTCTTTAAAAATGCGATGTGCATTGATATAATTTTATTGCTCATTCTTCAGATACAGTTCCTTACCGAATTGGTAAAATATGCAGGAAAATGTGTTTTATGTAGAATGTATGGAATCTTCATTTCCACTTCTGTAAAATAATATAACATATGTACAAAGCTTCATTTACTGTTTTCTTTCCTATCTTGTAATGTTACATACCATAATGTGCAATAAAGATAATATTTAAAATACTTTTGGAGTTTAATATATGCTTCTATATTCGTATAATTAAAGCGTAAAATTAATTAATTGAAGAAAACTGAAATGATAATAATAATAGTACGTTGATAAAATGCATTTGATTTGAAATTTTATTCAATGACTATATAACTTCAAGGAACTTTTAAAGCATGCGATTAGGCTTAAATATACAGCGAATTTCAGATAACATAATTAGAATTCTATACTTTTTTGTTTCTGGTTTACTACCCAGTAGATAAAAAATAATCTGTAAATTAATGTTGGAAATTAAATTTCATTGAAGTGAATCTTTGCTAAGCAAAATTTGGAATAATCAATAATGCAGATTGGAATCATCTTGAAAAATTAACAATCTTCGCTGAACGTACTATTCACTGACAAATTAAATAAGTAATTTAAAATATGATGATATAAAATTCCCTTCTTCTGAAATACCTTTTTTCGAATTATAATTACTAGATTATCATGAGAGAATAACGAATGGAAAATTTTCTTTTCCCACAGAGAAATTTCTAATGTAAACCTCATTTGAATCATATACTGAGATTTTAAATACAAACTTTGATACTTTGGACATTCTTATTTCAAACAAGGAGAATTCTGTAGAAATTTCATAAAATTTTATGTTAAATGACTAATGTAGAATTATTACGAATATTAAATTTGAATTCCCTTATTATGTTCGAAAAAATGTGATATTCGAGAAAGTAAAATCTTATCACCAAAAATTTCGAATCAGTGGACTTATAAAATTTAGAAATGGAAGCGAACAGGAATATTTTTTCAAGTAATTGTCAATGCAATGTAAGTGAAATCGGTAATTTTTCTTTCATAAAATGAATATCATTTGTTCAAATCTGAACAAAATTTAACATTTACAGATTTTTCACTTCGGATAAGACTAACTATTTTTTTAATCGGAAAAATGTATATATTTATTTACATACATGAAAATGAACATTGATGGAGAAAAACATATTTAGATGCAAGGCAGTTCATAATCATAACAGTAAAAGTTGAATTTAATGTTGAAGGATAAATTGGTGAATAACATACTGTACAAAAAAATATACCAGCAAAGATTTAAATTGTTGAATTTATATATGAAAATTATGGTAATATGAAAGTTGAGTCAACATTATCAATATCAGCATGGATTTGTGGTTTAACATAGTTAATAGTGTTAAAATGTTGTGGGTAAAGAATTCAATTACATTCTTACCAGCTCAAACTCTTTTAATAAAATATACATATAATAAATTTCATATTTCAAAACACGATGCAACAAAATTATATTCAGCAGTTTGGTCATTAAAAGCATTGTTAAATTTTTATTTTATGTGTTGTATTGTATATAATTATTTAGCTCTCGAGAAAATTAATACATATAATAGAAGATCATGTATATACAGTTATGCATTTATAAACAGTTAAGTAACAAAAGGAATAACACATTAATGATTGCTTAAAGTATATTCTAGGGTGAAGATAGACCATCAGCTTAACCTTCAAAAAATAATTATAATAAATTTTGATTATTTAAAATAAGTTTAAAAAGATATGGTAAACATTCTATCATTGTGTCTTTCAAAGTTCATTCGCTTTTATGTTCGCCAATTTTTTGCTTATATCAATATATTGTTTTCTTAAGGTGCTGAAACCAAAAAATTAATTCTTGAAATAAATTAAATTATTAATTCAAAGAACCACCGAAATTCTATATTTTTGAACTTAGATTAACATATATAAAAGGAGAAATATGTATAAAATAATGTTTATTACATAAAATGAGGTTTGAATTTTATCACTATTTAATGGTGGTGTTACAAATCATTTTTTTTTCAATGTTTTCCCCTAAAACTTAGCTTTAATCTGAATACCCTGAAATTAGTTATCGATTCATTCTACCAAACGAATATGAAATATTTTCGAAACATCTTTGATAATTTTCTGTCAGGTTTAGAATCCCTTTTTGATGTGTATTTTTGTATCTAATCATGTTTTTCTGAAACATAAAACATCCTTAAAAATCCAAAATACAAAATTTAAGTATGTGAAATTATCATTACGCATAAACTCATTTTCCAAAACACGAATGAATCAAAGTTTCTTTTTATTCTCTCTTAGAAAAACAAGAAGACAAGGAGACAAATAATTTCACAAGAACATCGATTTTGTCTAGACTTTTTATTCCTTACATTAGAGATACTTCTAAGTGTTTACTCTGAATATTTTAAAGCTTAGAAACATCTTCTAAGAAAATTATTTTCGAAAAAGTCAAAGTTGATTAAAAATGTTTTAACTAGACATGCCTGAAGGGAATGACGAAAAAAAAAATCAATGGCGAAACAAAGGCTGTCACTTAAGAAATGTTTTAGAAATAATGTTCTAAAACTTTAACAAAGCTTTCTTCAAAATTTTCAAGCTTTAAGCACCACTTGCCCTCTCATTAATAGGGTTTGCAAGTTCTTCATTATTGATGATCTTATAAAAAGGAAGTGATTTCAGAAATGAAATTCATTTATCATACCCATCGCACATTTTTCCTTAAAATTACTATAAACTTCGTGGCTATAAATGTACAAGTCTTAGGTGGAAATGTAGAATTATGAAGTTATTTGAAGGAAAAATTGAATATCCATTGCAAAAGAGCGATTCTTTTTTCTATAACCAGTCAAATTTTAGTCAATAATATTCATTGATTCGTATTAACATTTTTCAAAAAAATCTGCGTTGTCGATTAAGCAAATTTAGCAAATATCTAATTTTATTATTGTATATGCTATTTAGTTACAAAATATATACTTTTTGAAACTTATTTTTAAATGTACAGTGGAAGATATTTAATTTGAATTCCTTCAATAATTCTAGTTTTCTCTTCCATTAACATTCCTATAATCATAATGTTAAAATATCGTCTATAGCTCAAATTTAATTTTGTTCATTCGAAGTAAAATAAAAAAATCTTGTTTCTTTAAGTGCCGATTTGTTTTATTTAGCTAAATGCATATTATTTTGCGTCCATAGGTTCGCAAGTAAATAATTTGTGTCCTTAATACACCAGAGGATTTAACTGTTTCACAATGCACTTTTTTAGCACAATGATTTTTTCTTTTATAAAAAAACTGTCAAAACTGAATTGTACTTCTATTTATAAATATTATCTCATTAATTGTTGTATTCAAAGTGTTTTTTTACTGTTTGTATATTAAATTTAATTACTTATTTATTGAAACTGAAATGTTTAAAAATATTTAACACTTTTAATTATTATTATCTTGACTTTAATTATTAAAATTACTATGTTTATTTTAATTGTGCAATATTTACTAAAATTGTTCAATACAGAAATTCAGCCTTTACCGCCATTTTCAGTTTAAAAATTACCATTTTCTATCCCTAAACTTATTTTCAGAAACCTTTTCCTAAATTCGAATTTTCACTGTGATTCTATCAGCTTTGAATTAACCAGGTTTCATAATATAAAGATTTTGATTAAACTACAAATTCATTGTCATATTTAAATTTCTTATTAATTTAGATTTTTCTTTGAAATTTAGATGAAATATTGAAATATAACATTTCCTTATTAAACAATCCAATAGAACTTAAATTTCTTATAAAAAAAACTTTTAAGAACCGAAAATTTCCATTCTATATTAATTACATTTGCTTGATTCTAATAAAACCAATCATTTTTTATTCAGTATTATTTATTTTCAAAGCCTCAAACAACAGACATCCATCGGAAGATTTAATGATAGTAAAAATCAGGCCATGCTTGAGCAGTCAAATACATTGATCTGATTTCAAAGTAAAACATTGACTTCCCTGGTAAGCCTTTGGACCATAAACTTGAGCAGTTCCTTGTTTATGTACAGATTTGAAATGAAAAAACTGCGAAAATTCAGCGTAGGCAGCGAGGCATGACGCCAAAATAATCCACGACGGTTGTTACCGCGAGGATTCTCATTAGGTTTAGAGGAAAGATCCTGAGAAAGTGATTCATTCTCAGATGAAGTGTTTGATCAACGAACCAACGACGAATATTTTACTCTTTGACAGATTTTAACTTAAATTATATTGGTCATTAACTCAATATTTATTCCCCGTTTAGAGGGAGAATAATGATGCCGAGTAGGAAAAAAATTACGAGATCATTATATATAGTATTACTTCTACTAGCAAATGATTTTGACTGGAAAAACTGGAGTTTCAGGCATCAAAATGAAGAACGCTACACTAAAGAATTTCCACTCATAGACACGAGGGCCATTTTTTCTCATGATTAATGTGTAATTTGATTCAAAATATTTATCAGCTTAAAGTATAAGTTTAAAGAACATGCCATTTGGGCTTTGTGTTTTGCAAAATATTTCTACTGTCCTTGCACATTTGTAAGGTTGTAGAGTATCCTGTCAAGTAAGTTGTAGATTGTAAGATTATAACACGCGTTTAAGAGATATAATATGATCACAATTCTCTCTTCTGTTTCCAAGTGGTACTGTTCCATAATGGTACCTTCCAAAGATTACTATCATCAAGGTAAGTATGTTTCTTATATATAAAATTCTTGTATTTCATTTTCAGAATACCATCCAGCTGTACATATAGTGTAAAAATTATTTAAAATGTGTTTTCCATAAGAAATATGTCTTCGAAGTTCATTATGATTTTTATGCTGATAGAAACATTTATGCTTATTAACATTTATTTTCAAATTCAATCAATTTTATTTAAAATTTTGTTTCAAAATTTTAACATTATTGGATATTATTACACTCCTTCGATACGAATGACAAAGATTGGAATGGATTACACTCTATTTATTTGTATGTCGCTATACGCTTAAAGAGTCAATGGTTATGTATATATGTTACCGTGAAAGACCGAAATTTGGAGAATGTCGACTTTCACCGGTGAATGTCAACAGTCACATAGTCATGTCACCGGTGAATGTCAACAGTCACATAGTCATGTCACCGGTGAATGTCAACATTCACATTTGGTATGTGTCGACTTTCACCGGTGAATGTCAACATTCACATTTGGTATGTGTCGACTTACACCGGTGAATGTCAACATTCACATTTGGTATGTGTCGACTTTCACCGGTGAAAGTCGACATTCTCCAATTTCGGTCTTTCACAGTAACATATACATTCCTTTTTATTTACATTTTTGTTACTACATTGAATGCTCATTTTGAACGATATACGATTAGGTATGATAATGATGCAATGATAATGTATGATGATGATGCAATGATTATGTAGGATTATGATAATGAATATTAAAATACAGATAAATTTCATATCAATTTGCAACTAAGAGACACAAAGAAATTATACTCAATATATTTATTTCATTTAAGCACGTTTATTTCTGCTTTTTGTCCGAAATTTTTGTGTTGGAAATTTGTATATATCTGAGATTTTTGAAATAGATGTCGATTTTAATATTTATGTGACACTTTTTAAAAATGTTAGACAGTACAATGAATTTTTAGAACCTCAGACGTATTAGATACTGAATTTTGCGTTTTTGGACTTATACATTCATTACGCGAAGTTTCTGACTGTTTTCTAAACGTGTTGAAGTTCTAATAGAACATTTATATGAAAACACGAATTTTTTACGAATACACGTATTTCAATTAATTCAATATTCTCAGTATAAACAGAACATTGAATGAATAAAAATAAGTTTTCAAGCAATATTTTGATGCATTAGCATAATTTAAAAATAAGTATTATGTAATTACAGTAAATAAGCGCTTTCCCTCTTAATTAAAATTCTAATGCAATAAAACTGCTGTTTTTTAAAATTAAAAACTGTACTTTAAAAACTGTTTGTCAGGCATTGAAATCAGTGTTGCCTGATAATTTCATCCAATGTGAATATTCCTCAAAAAATTGGATTTCTTCCTGGGATTTCCTAGATGGAGATAAAATTTAGTTTTTCAGAATTAAAAATATATTTCTAGCACTTTATGAAAATGGAAAGCAATACCTAAAACAAAGGACTGTGTAAAATAAATTAACAAAAAATTATTTAAAATCAAATGTAACACTCCAAGAATAGGATGAAAACACACTTTGGAAATCTTGATTGAACCAGAATTTTGATGTTATTCGGTTTTGGATAAAAATAATAGTTAATCTCATGCACAACAAAATTATGAACCAGGATTAAAATTTACGTTCAGTTTTGAAATATTGACGAGAAGCTCATCGATTTCTTTTGGAAATTTAAATCTATAATTGATCCTCATTAACTAGGTTCGGAGAAATTTTTTTAAGAAAGCATGCATAAAAAAGACTTACAGAGTTAAATAACAAAAATAAGCCTAAATAGTCACAATTAGAAATAAAACTTCATATATCATCCGTAGATTTTGAAATCATGATTTTTTTCAAGAATTTTAATAAAAATGACAATGTTTAAAAAACAGCATATTTGAAAAAATGTGACATATTTAATTTTATTTTAGCATGCATACATCTCAAACTATCTAGAATGTAATAGACGGCAAGATAAGATCATTTTAATAAATAAATATTTTATGAACATTTAAAGTTGGCGTCATTGATTTTTCGCAAAAATTATTCTATATTTCGAACTTAAAGTGACTGTAAAACATGACTAAATAAAACTATCATGAAATATGCTGTCTTTTACACCCTCGTCCCATGTCCACCCAACCGGTACGGATGCTGTAATGGCATCAGGCACGGGGACATAGGGCGGCGTTCTGTCTATTACACCCCCCGTCCCATGTCCATTCAACCGGTTCTATTGCCGTAATGGCATCAGGTACGGGGGCATGGGGCGGCGTTCTGTCTATTACACACTCAAAGTTTTTTGATACACGTGTATCAAAGTTCAATGAATTTTATAGAATTGTTTTGGACATATCACGTTTCTCGTCGACTAATTTTAGTGAAATTATCATTTTTTGGAAAATGCATTTAAAAGATATAATGACTCATGAGTTCAAATAAATATCAAGGAATAAAATATGCAAGGAATAGGAATAAAAGCAAAGAGTGTTTTAAATCCTTAAAAGTTGTTGCTTTATTTTAGATCATAAAAAAGGTTTTTGAAGTTTTCGTCGAAAATCGCTTTTCAACCTAGTCAGATACCTTAATTGTGTAAATAAACAAATGAATAAAACAAGTATACACCATATATTTAACTTCATCCATTATTATTTTAATCTTAAACAAATAGCATTTATTATTCTTTTATTCAACAAGTACATAAAATCCCAAGCTAATTGATTCCATCTGCTGCTGTTTTCCTAAGATTTAGAAGCTAAAATTATATTCTTTATCGATTTTGTATCTGAACAAGTAAGTAAAACTAGCATCCCCAAAATAATTTACTTCATCTTATTCAACAAATCCAATCAATGGAACAGACACAACATAAAATTAACATTTTATCCCAGGAAACACGCCAGACAATCTTGGTTATTGCTTTTCTAAAGGTTTCCATTCCCAAATCTCCATATAGGCGATCGCTTTTCTATTGTTACTCAGAGTGAAATGGAGGCGGAAGAAAGGAGCTGCACACCGTCAAACTAAACACTTAACGCCACATCTTCCAAACCAACCGTTAAAACATGCCAAGTTCCAGCAGTATACTAGCAGGAGGAACGGCACGTGTGAGTAGCATACTAAATGCGAAGAGTATGGAAATGCCGAGGGATTCCACCCATCTAGTACCATTGGTAGGATTTGGTCCTGGATTGCCATACGTATGGACTGATTTGGGGATTCGGGCTTCGCTAGGGAATGAAACTTAATGGGACAGAAGTGCGCAGTCCGAAGAAAGGATACATCTGCTGCTGTCGTAAAAAAGGAGAGGGTAAATGTTATATCCCCCTTGTTTTTCGTCTGTAGATGGGGTAGGAATGTTAGGATACTCCCAGTTGGGAAGTCTGATGATGGAACAAAAAGATACTTCTCTCCCCTTCCTTGTCCCTTTTTTGATTATGTTTTATTCCGTTTGGGTCTCATCACATGGTTTCGATCTCACTTTGGTAGATTAAAGTTATCACTAGTGTCTGACAGTTCGAGTTTTTTTTTTTTCCTTCTTGGAGTGAATCGATGGAGAAGACGGAAATTAAAGTAAGAGAATGTTCTTGAGTAGAAGTAATGTGAGGGCAGCGAGTTGAAACAGACCTATAAGGAATGAGGCAGGAACGTTATTTTGAGGACATCTATAGAATCGCCTAAATGCAATGCTAAACTGGAAGTTATATCTAAATAAATAACGTAATTATTTACCACCAAGTGTATATGTATACTGTAGCTAGCAAACTCGATGTGTACATTTTTATCTGCATCATATAAATGAAGATTGTTTCGTTTTCCTTTTATAATTATGAAATAAAATATTTCTATAATGCATTAGAATATCTCGAACTAAATTAATGGATGCTAAAATTAGGCAAATAAATCGACTAATGAAATAAGTCAGTTTAAAAACTTTAGACTTATTGGAGAGAAATTTGGAGGGAAATAATTATTTCAATTTGCCTGAATATAATGCAACATTCATATTAAAATATTTTAATATCTATAATATTTAAAGTAATTTGCACAGAATTCAGAATATATATCTTCGAGAAGAGATATCTCGTGGAATTTTTAGACAATATATTTTTGTTCATCATTCAGAAATATGATACAGATATTTTATTTTACAACTTGAAGAAAATATCTGTAGCTAAATGACACCAATTTCGTAAATAATGAACCGAATATCAAATCATAAGTATAGTAAGAAAGGCTATTTGGGACCCGAATTGCAAAAGTATAAGCATTGTAAGGAATGTAACAGTAAGGTTATTTGGAAACAATATTTAATGAGTGAAAACTTGAAGCAGAATTAAAAATAACATGCAAATAAATAATGCAGTTATTTAATTACGAAGAAGTTCACATTTATTTGCACTCATTGGCATAAAGTTAAAATTTATTTTTATGATCATGTAAATAGAAATTGCATTATTTTGTTGTTAAACATTTTCTATGGGTTTATAAATTCTCCTAATATATTTAATTATAACGAATTTAATTTATTAAAGTAAATGGAAAATGCTTACATAAAAACGCTTCTTAAACTTCAAAAATCAAAAGATTTGTAACAGAAGAAATTTAACTTTTGAGTTTGGAATAATGTATTCTAAAAAATTAAATGTATGAGATTAAATTCATGCGAGTTGATATAAAATCATTTCTTCTAACTACTTTTTAAGATGAATGAGTGTATGATTTTTTTCACGAGAAACGTTTAAAGGTTCGCAAAAGTGTGTGAACTATCTATAGTAGCTAAACGTCAGTCTTCAATGCTTCATTTCACCATCACCACTAAATGAGAAAAGTGTATTACTTTAGTTCAATTCAGAAGATTTTATATTTCAGTGTTTTAAACAAAAGCTTACAAAATATAAATCATATGTTTTACACAAAGAAGTTTAACTATGTCATGGACTAACATAGTATTAATTAATGCTATATCTATCGGAAAAATAAAACTAATTTATTAATATTAATTCGTAATATTATTAAATTATTATTAGACGAATTTATATTAATTCGTCGGAATTTTTATCTTTTGTAGTCGCTGCCTCCGAAATTATAATTCCATAATAAATTAATATAAATATATAAAATTTTCCTCGGCATATAAATGTATAATATTTCAAAAAGTCTATATATTTAAAATGATAATTTCTTACTCAGAAAAATACAACCGTTTGTGAAATCACTTTTCCTGGATTTTAAAAAAAATAAAATAATCTCTTTGATAATCTCAAAACACTTTTTGCTATTGAAAACTTTTAATTCACAGAAATTTGATTAAAATATATGGAACTGAATGACTAAATCCTTCTTGAATTAAGAATTGGATTCGCATATGCATATTTTATGCTTCGCAATCAGTATATTAAAAAGACACGTATTGTAAAAATAACATACCAGCAAAATATTTTAATCTAAACTTTGCTTCGAATTATAAGTCAAGATTAAAGAATATGCTATAAAGTAAAATTGTGTTTCCTGAAAACATTGTTCTTATTGTTTCTTCATGGTTCTTTTTCTAAGAGTAGGAGCACGTCAGTAAAGGCCCCGCAATGCAAACACACTTTAGAAACTTCAATGGCGAAATTTAATCTATCCGCAGTATGCTCTTGCAAAACATTTTATTTTCAGGAATAAATTTAATTGTTTTTTAATCTTCTTCTCTTCTGCTTAAAAATATTCCAGAAGATGAAAGAAGAACAAGACGTTTGCTCAATATACGCTCTTTGTGGAAAAGATTATTTTAAGAGAAGCAAGAGAGTTAAATCTTTCCTTTTTTCTTCATTTTCGATACGCAAGATTGCACTTTTGTGTGTGTATAAATGGTGTGAATTGCTTCTAACGTCGTTTGAACATCGCAAAATTGCATTTCTTTTTTTGTTTTAGGTATATTAAAATTCTAATTTGCTAAATATTACAAGCACTTATTTCTTATTCCTGAGAAATTTAAAAAAATAATTTAAATAAGAAGAAAGGGCAATCTTATGCTTAAAAATGGACTTTAGTTTTAAAAATA
This sequence comes from Araneus ventricosus, assembly GCA_013235015.1. NCBI lineage: Eukaryota > Metazoa > Arthropoda > Arachnida > Araneae > Araneidae > Araneus > Araneus ventricosus. The sequence continues at coordinate 754,179 of BGPR01000221.1, forward strand.
AAAGCGACTCCAGATTTTAGCAATTATACTGAATGATGTTCCTTTAATCATATTAGAACACTGGATATTAACAAGGAATTTTTCCTAATTAACTTAAGGTTTATCATTTTAAAAGTACAAAAAAATAAAATATAATAACGTTTGCATCTGCCATGTTTTACTAAAGTTTTAAGATAGTGAACGCATATTATTGCTATTGTATTAGTAACTTAATATCGAAATATCTTATCACTAATAATTTAATATGTGTGGTAAAAACCGATTGAACATTCTGCCAATTTATTTGCATGTGCTTAAAAATGTGAATTTGAAAAACTCACACCTATGGGATATTGATTACATGGTACAAGTCAATTGTTCATATACACATTAATTACTTGTATATGTGATTTGCGTGTGTTAGTTGTGCAATGCGATTATTTTTAATCCAACTGATTGCATTGATAACATGCGCAAAATGTTGGATTTATAACACGACTCAATGATTTACACATAAGACTTGAAATATAATCACACAGAACACAGAGAGTTCATAAAAATTGTTTAGGTAAAGCGTAAAGCCATTCACATTGAAAATCAGCAAATCAAGCATTGATTGCAATTCGTCACGTGATTATCTTTAGTTTATATTTATCCAAAAAGTCTGTAAGCTCCAAATTTCTGTATCTACTTTCCTCTCAGAGTCTTAGTTTTTGAGTTTAGTCTTGGATTTTAATTTATTTTATACAGTGCTATTAACCGCGAAAGGCTGTTAACAATAAGAATAAATCCTTGTTTATAAAAGTATCTATGCGTTTGATAAAGCATGTTAATTTCTTAGTTACTAATCGATCTTCTTCATGTGTTGAACATTGTTGCACGTTACACCAACTGCAATTTTCAAATGTCTGTTAAAAATTGCATTTGATTTTAGTTATTCCTGGATTTTCCGTTCTTAATTAATCGTTGTATTAAGTAAATAAAATTCAAATTATTTGAACTCTAAAAACTCTGAAGGATTGAACTTTTAATGCTTTAATTTAATCATTCAAGTATGCAATTTATTTTATTTGTGCGTAAAATATATAAATTAATACGTAGCACAGTTTTACCAAATTATTTTTCTTCATGTTTTGGCCTTAAATTAATATCTCTAATGCTGCTCAAAATTTATTACAACAATATGTAGGTGGCATTATTTCTTTGTTTGAAATCGTCTAAATTATACAAAATACATTATAGACAGCATCTACGAGAGATAGATTTCAGAGACCTAAATTATCTGATGGTAATCTCTGATTCGCATTCATAGATGAGTGCATTTAAGAAGAGATTAAAGCTAAGGTAAAGCCTGTATATGGGATTTATGCATATTAAGTTGGTCGAGGGTCAAAGATCCTTCATCAGAATGACAGGAAGTGAAGGCTGAAATGTCATTCTCATCAGATGACCCTGGTTTAAGACCGTGGATTCTGCCCTTTACACTCCTCGTGTAACTTCTAAACACATGCTTAAACAAAAAATAAATAAAACAAGGGAATGCTAAAATGAAAAACATGATAAAACAAATACATAAATATTAGTAAAGTATCTTAAATCCAGAATGCTGGTGCATCAAATTAGATGACGCATTTGGGTTAGAGAATATATTGTTTTTATATAGTTAATGAAACACAAGATATGCCTGCTTATTTCTACTTTGCGATAAAATGTATACCAATGGTTTATGTTATTATTATCTGCTGCAATAACAACAATTCCATGCACGTTTCTAGCTTACCAGAAGAGTGCAGGGTTTAAAACAGAATGAAATTAGCTCTGTGATTCAGGAAATATTCACTAAGAAAGTAAATTAGATCTATATCATTAGGTCTAAAATTTATTCTAGAGATGGAAGCATACTTTATATTGCTTGTGCTTTGTATATTTGTTTCATGCATCTATGAAAACTATTTCTGTAGATTTTTCGCATAATAATATCATATATTTTTACGTTTCAGGCAAAGAAAATAAACTATTTGGAAATTGTTAACTAGTATCTATCATTCTCTCGATAAATTGCAACATCAAAGACTCCATGGAACTAACTTCAAGGACTATAAGAAGAAGATGAAACTATAATGATGTAAAGAAAAGTAACCATCGTTATTTTCTGTATATAAGCATTCATTTGTAAAACGTAGCATTTTATGAATTCAAGATTCTCATAATGAGCACCTGCTACGACAGCAACAAGTAATTACAGAAAAGTCAACTAGAATTTCTGCTACTAAAACTTCTTAATTTAATTATGCAAAATCTCATTGAACTGCATTTCGTTTAGCTAATTAATGTATAGGAAATTGCCATTAAACAATGTTGCATTAATGCGGCTAATAAATAGCCAAGAAAGGCAACCAACTACACCAAAGTTTATACGAACAAATTTGCTAAGAATTACTTAATAATGCAAAATTCTTTTCTCTGGGGAACTCATTTCCATCATTTATTTAAATATTGCCAGGAGAATGAAATCTAATGAGTTTGCATATATAGTGTCTTGCAATGAGAAACATATTAAAGCTTGTTGTGTCAGAGAATCGTGTGGAACACGACGAAAAAACTATTAAAAGAATGGTGTAATGAAAGATAATTTTCAACATTGTTGTTTAAAATATTTTATTTGAAGCAGGAGCCATAATTAGAAACGACATTTATCTCCCGAAATGATTATCTGCATAAATCGAAAAATTAATGTGTCCGGTGGCAAGAAATATGTTTCCTGAGCGAAGGCGACCTCCTCAAAATTTGAAAAACAATTCGGCCTCGAAGGTAACCCGGATTTTCTATCCGAAAGTTTCCTTTAAATTAGTTTTGGGACTCAGGGACGCATGCGAAGTGTGCGTTCATCCCGAAGATGAAGTTGATTGTGTTGGCCGCAAATATAATAAAGATGACAAAGCACCAACGAAAAGTGTTGACGTTTTAAGAGCGGTGACTTAAATTACGCTTTCCAAACTGAGTGCTTAGCGTCAAGATTAAAATTTCCCGTCTGACACTTCACTCTTTCTTTGTAAAGCATGCTGGTAAATGTATGTCATGTCGTAAAGCATAAATTTTAAAATGACACTTAGAAATGACAAAAAAATCTGGATTCTGAGTAATTTCCTCCCTTATTTACAAAGAGATTTCATAAAGCTAGTGTCAGTTTTGAGTTAATATGCATTGTTTGTTGCAGGTCGTTTGTTTAAAATTATAAAATGCGAGAGGGAAAATAGCAAATGCAATCTAAGTAGGGAATAAATATTTCGACAAAATCACCATGTTTGCTGCAAATTTCTAATATGCATTCAGCCAAGCACTTTAAGACTGATGAAAAACCATACAGATCATTTTTAAAAAAATGTAAGAAAATTTTATAAATTCGTCTTTGTTTTCATGATTTAGATCAGGCCAAGGAATATTTTTTTAACTGAAGAAAACTTCTTTAAGATTGTTGCGCTTCGTTAAGATATTGTTTCATTTAGATAAAATTAAATGTTGTATTTATTTCAGTAATTAGCCATGACAAACAGAAACAGTTTAAGCCTATGCAAATACTCTTATTTATGGTAACAAAGATCCATATTTGATATCTATTTCCGCTTTATGAAAATCAACTTCCAAAACGCTTCTTATGTCATTTTTATTGATATTTTGAAGCAATTTATTATAGAGGGGCCAAGAAACAATAATCTGGATAGAAAGTCATTTCATTCCTCATTCACAAAAAGATTTCATAAAGACTAATGTCGGTTTAGAATAAACGTGCATTGTTTGTTTCATATTTTTTGTTAAGAATTATAAAATGCTAGAGATAAAATAGCAAATAAAGATTAAATAAAGAGCAAAATTAGTTAAAAATATCCTGACTAGTGTTAAAATTGCTAACTAAGTTCAATCCCCCACTTTTAGAACTAAAGTGCATTTCTTATTTTTTGTTAAGAATTATGAAATGCGAGAGAAAAAATAGCAAATAAAGATTAAATAGAGAACAAAATTAGTTAAAAATATTTTGACTAATGTTATAAATTTTAATACAGTCCAATCCTACACTTTTAGACTCATGAATATCCATTCTGAATTTATAAACGAAATGTAAGGAAATTATATAAATTCAACCGTTATTTCATATTAGAATCAGCACGAATGTAACTGCAAACCAAGAAAATAGCTTTTGTACTTTGAAAAAGGATTTTCTTTTATTAAGGTAAAACTAATTGATGTCTTTATGTCATTTCAGAAGTTATTGTGGGACTTCATATAAATTATCATATTTATGTTTCATATTTAATATCGTCTTACGCATTGAATAACATTTTGACGTCTTCTATTATTGTTATTTTGAAATATTTAAATACAAATATGTCAAGAAATTAACTATCAGTGATAAACAAGCCATAAGATGAAACCAAATTTAAAGAAATTATTTGAAGAATGAGTTTTCCTCTTGCACTAGTTATATTTACTTTTAATTCTTATAAAGCTGTAAGTCAAAAATATGTCAATAAGGGAATCAAAATTCTTAAATAGCAAATATTTCCTGAATATAGATGAAATGTATTCATATATATATTGAAAGGATGTAATAATATTGAATGCAAGTAAGCAAATACTGATTTTAAAGAGAAATTATAATCCAAATTATTATAATTATAATCAATCCATCCCTCCATACATTAATTAATCCATGTTTGATCCATAAATATTATTTGATAGCTAAATGTAGTTTATAATCAAACAAGCTGTGAGAATTGCCTGTTATTTGTTCTTAAGTATCATGTCAATGCAAATTCAAATATTTTGAAACCAATGCATTTCAATACAATGTGGTAAGTATTGTTTTAGGGAAATGTTTATTATTGACTGTTCTTTTTGTAAATATTATATGTAGGAAAAATCTATAACTTTAACATATATCAACTTGTTTCTGAGATGACGCGCTATATCTTGAAGTATCTTCCGTAAACTGATTGCAAAGATCACTAAGCAAGGATAAATCCTTTAAATTGCAGTATATCATCAAGATAATAATTGAGGGACAGTTTATACTTTAAACTAACTGGCCAATTGGGTTCCCTATAAACGATACATAATCAGAATTTTTATTAACTTATCACATCTGATGTTAATTTATTTGATGTTACTAAAGATTTCAAAGTTTAATTTTATCCTATTCTTTTCTTGGTTTACTCTGTTGAAGAAGCTCTTGCGGAATATCTGTTTTTTTCCTCCAGAAGCATGAGTTTCGGGCCATTTCATGTAATTGGAGATTATGATTAATTCAAAGATATTACTTACGTTTATTTCTATCAAGTATTATCCATCGAAGCTTAATGAATTTCTGCTACTCTTGAATCATGCGTCATGCTGTTGCCACCGTTTGAATCACTTGGTCAAATAGTATGAAATCTAATTATGCTAAATCTGGCACCAACTACAATGAATCAATAGATTTAACTTCTACACTACTTTTTTTACAAAATATTAACACTTGGAATCAAATTAATTTGATTTATAAATACCTGACCAGCATTTTTTCAATAAAATCATGTGAAATAGTAAAAACCGGGATTAGCATTTAAATAAATTGATTCGAATCTCTCGATAAGTAACTCAAAGTTTATTTTAAATATAATATTAATTCAACTTTTAGTTTCTGAGAAATATTTTTCATGCTGTTGTAATTCAGCGTTAAATCCATACTATAAATAGCTAATAATATATTACTTTATACCATACTGTTACAAAGCTATAAATTCGTTTCCCTGAGATGCTAATCTTGGCGACAAACTTGGCGACTTGGCGATAAATTTGGCGACCTTGACGACAAAGTTGGCGACTTTGGCGACAAGTGGAATTCTCTAGAAGGACCTCGAACTTTCAACATATTTCTACTGATTTCGTGTACTTTCTAGAGATTATGTCACTTCCTGTGTAATGAACTCACTTCCTGTTGAAAAGTATAAAAAGCAAGCTCTCAAGCCAAGAAGGGTCAGTTGGATTTTGATCTGCAAGCAAGCTGGTGAGCTAATAAGAAACCTTTGAGTGCTGTGTTGAGATTTAATGGTAATCTCTGTTGTGAATTTTTACAAGTGCTGTTTTAATATTTGTGTTATGTTTCTTAGCTTAGAATACCTGTAAAAT
>BGPR01000221.1:760332-812348 GCA_013235015.1 Araneus ventricosus
AAATTAATTTTGTCGACACATTTATCTGCATTCAGTAATGAGGCGTGCATAAATTCTTGTTATTTTCCCTGATAATAGTTTAAATTATAATTCTTCGGGAAACATTACCATAAAAATGACAGCAATAAATAATGACATTTTGCTTTTCTTATTTTAGAATGAAAAGCATAATAACTCAGTGCACTTATACATAATTGAATTCGTCTCATTTATTTTGATTTCCTATGCTGCTTGATTTAATATGAACAATAGTTATGGAATTTTCTTAACTTTACCTTAAAACTGCTTGATATCTCTGGTCTTATTAAAAAAAGTTGTAGACAATGTCATTGCGTTAAATACTTTTCCTTTTATTACAAATCAAAAGACACTAACAAGTCCTTTCTACGAACATGTATTTAAAACCGTGTGTTTATGACTATAAATGGAAAAAACTGCTGTCTTTCATTGCAACTGCAGTAGCATTTATAGAGAAAGATTAAATTATTCATCAACTTGACAATCCCATATAATTCTTTAAAAAAATGAGATAATAATGTGACAAATTCGTCTTGTGGGTGTACGTGAATGCAGTCCAATAAGCAGGATTACAAAAATAAAGCTCTTTATTTTACAGGTATTCTAAGCAAAGAAACATAACACAAATATTAAAACAGCACTTGTAAAAATTCACAACAGAGATTACCAGTAAATCTCAACACAGCACTCAAAGGTTTCTTATTAGCTCACCAGCTTGCTTGCAGATCAAAATCCAACTGACTCTTCTTGGCTTGAGAGCTTGCCTTTTATACTTTTCAACCGGAAGTGACTTCATTACGTAGGAAGTGACATAATCTTTAGAAAGTTCATGAAACCAGTAGAAATATGTTGAAAGTTCGAGGTCCTTCTAGAGAATTTCTTTTGTCGCCAAAGTCGCCAACTTTGTCGCCAAATTTATCGCCAAGTAGCCAAGTTTGTCGCCAAGATTAGCATCTCAGGGAAACGATTTTATAGCTTTGTAACAATAAGAAACACCTTTTAAAAGCATCATAACATAACCACACTAGCAAAACATGCATTCAAAGATATTAAATCATTTTGAATAGTATTATTGTGCATACAGAATGTTTCAATACTGCAGAGAAAGAAATAGTTGAAAGACGAATAGGGAATCATATTGAAATCCAGAATTGGAAGTACAATAGCTATGTCCAGCTAAAAGTATATATAAAAGAACATTGTGAAATTGACTTGTATTAAGTTTTATTAACTTTGTTAATTAATTTTTATTTTATTATTGCATATACATAATGTTTCAATTCTATATATATAGAGAGATTGTTGAAAGACGGATAAGGAATGAGAATCATATTGAAATCGAGGATTGGAAAAGTAGTAGCCATGTCCAGCTGCAAGTATAAATAAGAGAAAATTGTGGAAATGGCAGGATTAAGTTTTATTAACAGCAGTAGTTCACTTTAGAAATGCTTAGATCACAGAAGGTATTCGAAGTATATTTAAAACATGCCGGTTGCATGCATAAAAGGCTAATTCATCGCATATATACGTTGATGCATGGAATCACAAACATTGTAGAAGATTTTTAGTGTACTTCTAGTATTCGTATCTGCTTCTATAAGATGTTTCTATTAGTATGATACTTTTAAGGTATCCGACTGGTTTAAAATCGTCGTTTTTGATGAAATTATCAAAAACTTTTATGACTTACTTTTGTAGCCCGTTTAACCAGCTTTCAAAAACTGTCTCACTTTTTACTCTACGTGAATTACAAATGGAGTTACAGCTGTTTTATTACCGAACTGTAAGCATTATTTTATGTTGCGTGAAAACTTTAAATGCGTTTTCTGAGAAATGATATTTTTGAGGAAAACTGTCGACCGTAACAATGATTTCTCAAAAAGTTATTCAAGTATTGATATGAAATTTTCTGAGATTGTTTTCTGTAATATGCTTGATGTTTTCCTCTAAAACCTAAGGTCAATTTTAAAATCGAGTATTATTTGTAAGTGCTTAAATATAAACGAAAAGCATTTTTTATGAAAAATTACCAATTTAGTAACTATTGTTTAGCTATATCTCAAAACTATTTTGAAGTACAAGAAATATTTTAGAGCATAACACAGATAACTGTCATAAAAATGTACTCCTACAAAGATTTATGCATATTTAGAATATGATTTTGTCTATGGCTGTTAGCGTAAGGCAAATATTTTAGTCATTTTTCTTCAAATTTCTCAGCTTTTTTAAAAAAATATTATTTTGAAAGCCTAATTTTACAATATTTTCATAGTTTTAAAGCATATGCAGTTGAAAAATAACATTCAAAAATATATATAAGTTATTTTTCAAAAAAATGTCTCCGAACACAGTCGGATACCTTAAAAGAGATCTGTATTGTTTTCAAATGTTCTGACGTATCCAGATATCTGTGTCGCAACTTACATGACCGCATCCCTAATTACAAACATTTATCCGTGTTCGTTTGAGTACTTCTGACATCTTCAGAGCAGGAAGCTTTTAGTAAAACAAAACGCTTCAATTTAGTTTTTGGTGTAAACCACGACAAAATCTCGAGCGTTCAGATCCGCCAAGTTCTTAGCACATCTATGTCTTTCATGTAATCTATAATAGAAAAGCACGGAAATGTCTCTAACGCTGGGCGGAGCTTAAAGTAACCCCGCCGCTTTTGTCTGCGTGATTATTGATTGAGCCAATCGGATGATTGTATAAGAGTATCGACTCAGCTTTCAACAATGAAAGAGAAACGCGCAATTAAATATTTGTTTAAACAATGAAAATGGATTGAATTGAGTTTCAACAATGAAAAGTATTGTTGTAAATTATGCCAAAAAATATATTTAAAAAATTATTAAAATTGGTTAAAAATTGTAAAGCTACTGAATTGATATAATTAAAAAGGTAATTATTTGTAACTTTTTTTCATGTATTTCTTATGCACTCTGTCAATGAGCATTGATTTTTTATTGCATCTTTCGTGGCTAAACCTGTTCAAATCAGTTCTGAGATATGTTTGGCAGGCTAAAAGCCCGTCTTAGACGGGCAAAAATCTTCTAGCTATTGATTATATTTCAGAAAATCAGGTACATTAAAATATATAGTTTATCGAAAAAGAAACCAATTCTTTAAAATAAATTAATAACTCCTAAGAGTAGCTTTTAATTTCACTTGTCTCCTTCAAAATACATTCCTCGTCTGTTTATACACCGGTTCCATCGTTTCTTCCACTCCTGAAATAACTCTTGGGAATCCCTTTTTTCGGAACCGCTAATAAGACTTGAGGCAATTGTTTCAAATCTTCAACTTTTCAAAGAAGTCATAGTAGTCATTTGTCTTTAAAAAAATTCAATTCATTATCAGAAAGGAAATTAATGATTTTATTTCTTTATTCCAAAATAAACTAGAATAATCCTAAATTAAATTATCTAAAATGGGCCATCAGTAAAATATTAAAATGAAATAAAATAATCTTTTGTAGACATAAATGACTCTGTGAACCAATGGAAGTCTACGGGGTCAAATTTAGGAGCTACAGCCTGTTTTCGATTCCTTCTGATTTTGGTCATCTCGCTGGTGTGGAGCAGAAGTTTGAAGAACGGGGTGTCAGCTCAGGTGTCGCCCTCGCCATCTGACAGAAATTCAAAATTACGAAGTCCGTCCAAAATAGTCCTCGAGTTGTTTGAAAACGGGATAACTAAATTAACATAATATTAAGATTAGATGAAGATTTAGAACTGGAAGTAAAGCGCGTCTACAAATCGATAATAATGAGATGATACAAACTTGATTATCAAAAAATGTTAATACCCTTCTTTTAGTTTTTCCTACGAATAGAGAGGTATCCATAATCTTATGTAACTTTCGTGCGAAAAATATTCACGGCTTTATAAATATTTATAAAACTAGACGAAATGTTAAAAATTTCTATGATTTCAAATAAATTCAAAGGAGTAAAACACACAAAATAAAAATTCATTCGAGAAATTTGACTTAAATTGCAGAATTAAAATCATAATAATTAAATTGAAAATTTAAATCAAATAAAAAGCAACTAGGTTGAAAAAAATGAAGCATGACCAATACATAGCAACCAAGTATGATTCTAAGGCTATGCTATATTTTAAGTCAAGGTATAAAGATTCCTTTAGGTATCATATGCAAATATTACGATCTCTTTTGGAATGGAAATACATCTTTGACTTGCATGAGAGAATTCTCACTAATACATGCATGATATGAAATCATCCTCAATACTCATGTCAAGAAATGAATTTTCTCCCCCGTTCATGTTTACTTCCGGGAAAAACATGACAATCACTAAAAGATTTCAATTCTAGATATATTACATATGGCTTTTTATTTTTCTGAATCTTGTGATAGAATGAGACATATGCAGAAGTTCACATATCGATTCTATTCAACATCTGGAAAGTCTACATCTGGCATGAATTTATCAAATCCTGACTGCATTTCTGCCTCCTGTTTAGAAATAAACTATGCAGCTTCAACCAGTGTGCTTTAGATAGAGGTTTCAAGCAAGGGGTTTTTTAACAGAGATTGTTACTATAAATATAATATAGATAATAATTTCTTCTTAAATTCTTACACTACGATAGATTATTCTATTTCATTTTTATAAAATTTTACCGGTGACCCATTTTTGATATTTTAATTTAGGATACGTGCATCATTATAACTCTTCTTTATGTACATTTTCTAGTTTAGTATAAAGAAATTGAATTATTTATTTCCTTTCTGATAATGAATTAAATTTCTTTTAAGTAGTATGGAAACAGTTTTCATGTGAAAAATATATTCTTTTTACTTTCATCTAGTATCCTAGGAATATGCAGCAGAATTTTTTAAAAAATAATAATAAATACTCGGTTTCTGCAATAATCTTTCAAATAAATGAAAAAGGTAATAAATTTATAAAACAATGATTAATTACTTCTTAAAATAACATCCCATACGAATTGAAAATAAGATTTTACTAAGTAAACTGAATATATTTCTAAGTTCTTTGAGAAATAAAGATGGAGTTTTACTGGATGATGATTAAATGTGAATAATTATAAGAGTAAAATTATTCTAAATAGTGTCTTTTGATAAAAAGGAATTTATTCTGACAAAATGAATTCTATTAGTAAAAAGTATTTTGAAATATAATGCATGCAACAACTTTATCACAGAGGAGTTACCTTGAACTCAGGAAGCGTTCGAGGTAATTTGAATGAAAGTCTTCACGAAGTGAACACGAAAACGGAAGGAGGAATGTTAATATCCATCTCCTCACCACGGTCAAGCCCTTCCCTCGAGAGGTACGTCCCGTCATTGGAATGGAGGTAACTCGCCCCTCGCCATTACTGCACCCACCAGGAAATCGAGACCCCGCTTACTTATCCGGCGGCTTTTCTTCCACATACTCTAAGTGCACCCCGGTGGGATATACAACCACCTTAAACCGTCAACACATGCACAGGGTCTTTTTGACCACACCCTTTCTTTTTTCTTAAGAAATTCTAGGAATTTCTAAAAACTTGCCCCTGTTACTTCTTGTACCTTCATGGGGGGAGTGAGAAGAAGATAAGAGCAGCAGAAACCGGTGAAACGGGTTTCTTCTTTTACTGGGGTTGGGATCAAATTGGACCTGCGTGTGCTAGCGTTACAAATTCATTTAATTTTATGGCTATTATTGTACGAACGTTCGCAGCAGAGAAGAAAAGAATGCAGAAAAGGTGCAAAAAAGAATGGAAAAAAAGGAGATAAGTTCAACTTTCCTTTTTGATATTAAAAATCGCATTTGTGTCTTAAATACAAGTTATTTGAATGAAAAAAATGTCCTTATACTTTGACCATGTTTTATTTTTGTACAAATAGCCAATAAAATCAGTAGTAAATGTAAAAAAAATTAGGATCACAATGACCCCGCGCGTGTGCTAATGTTCCAAAATGGGTGAGTGTCCTGAAGGGTTAAATAAAATTAAATATCCAGTGTATCCCAAAAGGCCATTACAAACTTAAATCGTAGGTCAAGTGTACAGAAATAAGCTATTTTTGCAATAGAACAAGGGGTCAGGAACGCAAAAGGGGAGGGGCGTTACCTTCTTTATCAGTGAATTAAGTAAAACAAAATGATACACCAGATCAAATGTCCAGAACAGAATTAATATGATGCAAATTCACAGGAATGAAAGGTTTAAATTGAATATTTGAAGCTCCATTTCTAAAAAATTACATAAATGTGATGTTAGTAGACGATATATTCAGTGTTATTTTATAATAAAAGTGTGTCTTTACTGAGTAGACGCAAATAAAGAGATCGCATGTACTGAATTATAAAAACAATAGATATTTAATCAATTATCACGCAACCCTCATTAAAGCCTCCTTATGCCTCAGAGTATTTGTAAGTAAAATTGGAAGAAAATCGATTCAGTAATTTAGATTTCTATAGCGTAGAAAAAAAAAATTGTCGTTTTAGTTTTATTTATAAATTAAGCATGTTTCTGGATATTTATTCAATGCTGAATTTCTTTTTGAAAAGAATATATCGTAAAATTTGGAAGGAAGTCTTTGTTGGAGGAATATCGCATATAACGTACCAAAAAATGAAGCAAAATAATTGGGAAGAATATATTTTATGAAAAACGGGCAATCCTTAAAAAGTTTATAAATAACATAAAAACATTAAATTATCTTATTTTCCTGAGCCTTAATCCTATTTGGTTAAATAACGACGAAAATTCCTTGAATGTGCGCAACATTCAAGAAAAGCCCATTTAAAGGTAGGCTTCGAACGAGAATAAATTGCCTGAAAACCTGGTAAGTTGTTCTATCAACTTCTGAAAGTCGCGTTTTCTTTTAGTAACAAGTAGGAAAAAGTCAACTTCTTTTAAAATTCACTGAAAAAGCAAAGAAAGAAACGAGAACGAAAGGAAGAAAAAAACCCAACCCGTTGGCTTTTTCAAACTGGAGGCTGTGTTTGGGAACCTGAGAACCCCTTAACTCTCCAAAGTCGCAACAGGGAATTGTTGACTCTTTGGACCTTTCGAATGAATGCAGTTCTCGGAGAAAGCTTATATTTATTCAATACTGGAAGGGAGAAACTGCACACCTAAGTCTTTCTTTTTTTCTGTTTTCGTTTGGGTTTTTATTTTGTACACTTCCTTTAAAGAAACACGCAGTAGAGAAAAATCAATCGGAACAAGAGACGAAGAAAACTTAAGTATTTTTGTAGATTTCTTTCAATCGAAAACACCAGAAATGCATCTTATTTTATCACAGCTGACTTTTATTATTGTTATCTTTACTTTATCAGAAAACACCGTCAAATTTCTTTATCAATAAATAGCAAGGAAGTAGTTGATAATTGTACTTGGTAAGTGAGATGTGTTTATTAGAATGCTATTTTTATAACTTACAGAAAAATTTACAATCTATGATATGAGGTAGCACTTGTAAATTGCTTAAATTTATTACATTCACAAAATACAAACTTTTGAAACACTGATAAACATTTACGTTATTAGCTAAGTTACATACTAGCAAAGGTTTTTAGTTTGGGGTTTGAACACACGTTCACTTCTTGCTATTACATCTCTGATTGACTTTTTACAGTTCACAACTTTTCACCATACTGTAGCGCTATTCTTAATGCGCATGCGCATTTATCACAAATCTAATCAGATATTTTTTGATGATTTATATATTTTCAGTAAGTAAAATTAATTATTGTTTTCGTATTGATATTTCAAAAGTATTAGCATTAAATTCTTATATATTCTCCAGAAATACGCATGTATAAGTGAAGAAGACCACAACAATCAGATACTGAATGGATGAAATACAGGTGGAAATACAGCAAACCTTTTACCAGCATTTAACACTGATGAATGCCAAATGTTCAGAAAAAAACTGCAACAAATACTCTTTACCGCGAACGCATTAATTTGCAAATATTGAAATTAATTTTTGATGAGGAAACAGCTTATTCCAAGATAAGTTTTATGGAAAAGTAATTGCATAATAAAAATACTAAAGAAGTTTTCACTGAAGCAAATGATGCTCACAATTAATTTTGCATATTGTACGTATAAATGAATAGATAAGCATGGAAAATAAATGATAATTAAATTATTCAAAAATGTATAAACCACATTTTTTGATAATGTACCAGGATTAAATTGCAACTATTTTTCTCATCGTTAATCCCATTTGCTTAACTAGCGAAGAAAACCCTTTTAATAGAAGGTTTTGTATGGCTTTAAATTGCCAAAAAACCTGGTAAGATGTTCTATCAACTTCTGAAAGTTGCCTTTTCTTTCCGTAACAAGTACTGCAAAAGTAAAGTACTTTTAAAATTCACAGAAAGAAACGAAAATGAAAGGAAGAAAGGGAAAAAATCCAACTCTGGCTTTTTCAAACTGGAGGCTGTGTTTGGGAACCTGAGAATCCCTTAACTCTTCGAAGTCGCAACAGGGAATTGTTGACTCTTTGGACTTTTCGTATGAATGCAGTTCTTGGAGAAAGCTTATATTTATTCAATACTGGAAGGGAGAAACTGCACACCTAAGTCTGCTTTTTTCCCTACGTTTTGATTTTTATTTTGTATACTTTCTTTAAGATCGAGAAAAAACTACCGAAACATAAGACGAAGAAAACTTAAGTATTTTCGTAGATTTCCTTTAATCGAAAACATCAAAAATGCATCGCTTTTTATCACAGCTGACTCTTTTTGTTATTTTATATTTCCTATGAAAACATCGCTATTCTTCTCTCCTTTTAAACAGAATATCGAAGACTATCTTAACCAATTTACAAGACGGCTTACTAGAACGTGATTCTATCCTATTTCAGTTCACTTTCTAATAAGTTTTACTTATTTTTGGACTGTTGTCGATTCAGTTGACATTGTCTCCTGTTTAAGGTAGCAAAATTAATTGAATATCCATTTTTTAATTGCAACTACTATTTTAGGTTAATCGAATCGGATACTTTTCACAATTCATACATTAGTTAAAAAATGAAATATAGCAAAATAAATATTTCCAAGCTATTAGAAAAATTGCAAAATTTCACAAATTTTTATCTACATATAAAGTAAAATGTGTTAAAGAGGTTAAAGGTTCGCATTTATTATGAACTCCTACTATTTACGTGAATAAATAAATGATTTGTGTTTATTTTATATTAGTGTATTTGTTTTTGATTTTTTGCATAATAAAATAGATTATTTTGTTTGTAAAAAGAGGTATATTGAACCTGAGAATTGAAAATCGTGATAATGTTGTTTAGGTTTAGCAGAAAGGTTTGTTTGAGATGTATGGCTGCTACAAATCTTCTTTGTCTCCAATTGAGACAATTTAATTTGAGAACTAATTCTCGAATTGAGGACTATACATGAGAGTCGGCCTCACTGCCCACTCCCACGCTCCATCGAACTTGCACGATCAAATATAATGTTGTTTACTTAATTAGCCTGTTTTCATGAACTAAGAAAAAGGTCACTTCGTATCAAGATGTCTAAAACATTTTAATAAACCACATAAAATATAAAAGTAACTTTTCTAACTAAATTAATTCAAACATGGAATAGAAGGGCCAGGCCTTTGCTCTGTAACAGCTCCCACAAAATAAGTTACTGCTTTAAATTTCTGCGAATTAAACAACAAAGAAACAGTATTATTGCTACATTTTACAAACAGCACATGAGCCTATCCCTAATTAAATCATGGGTAGAATGGTGAAACGAGTATCATCAATGGACAGTATAACTTTTGGCTTTTTAAAAAAATTCCAAATACTTTTTGGATACAACCTTTACCCCCTTTGGGTAAGCAGGATCGGCGCTGGCAATGAAAAAATATTTTTTTTAGTTTAATTATGTAAAAACTAGATATTTTTGTTATAAAAGGCAAAATCCTCAAACTACGGTAAGCGACGTTTCTGAACGTTACGGTGTATTTCCTTCTTTCAGGTCCCCCTTTCGTTCGCAAAAAAATAGAAGAGATTTTAACCCTTCAGCACACGCACCCATTTTTGGAACATTAGGGTACGCGCGGGGTCATTTTGACCCCAAATTATTAGACACTTACTCCTTATTTTATTGGCTATTTGATAAAAAATAAAATATGGTCAAAGTATAAGAATATTTTTTAGTACAAATAACTTGTATTTAAGACGCAAATGAGATTTTTAATAAGAAAAACGAAAGTTGAACTTTTATACTTTTTCCTCCTTTTCTGTATTCTTTTCTCCTCCGCTGCGCGCGTTCGTACGCTGTCATAGCCATAACGTTACATTGATCAAAAACGTTAGCACACACACGTGTCAATTAGACCCTACCGCCCTCAGTAAAACGTGGGAAACCCCGTTTCAACGTTTTTTTGTTTTCCTATCTTCTTCTTCTAGCTCCCACGTGAAGGTACAGGAAGAAACAGGGATAAGTGTTTAGAAATTCCTAGAAGATTTTAACAAAAGAGAAAGGCGGGTTCAAAAAGACCCCGTGCGTGTGCTGACGGGTTAAAGATATAAAACTGTATCGATGCAACCAGCAACACTATGAAAATAAAAGACCAAAATTATCAGACATTTAAAAAAAACAGCAGTAGATCGTATTTTCACACTGAAGATTTCAAATCTGGATTGAGAAGGTTAGAAGGTTCTATTTAATATTTGGACTTCTTGATTCTTCAGATACAAGAATCATATATTTCAAACCTATCTCTTATTATTTGATTTTATCAGGTTCAGTAAAAATTTTGAAATGTTTAAATGAATCGTTTTTAAAGTTAATTTTTGATCCTGTTAAAAATTCCAGTAAATAAGTTTGTCAATTTTTTAACAAATTTATCTATTTAAATTCTATTTAAAAAAATGTATTATTGGGTCTTATATAATATAAGAAAGATATGTGCTTAAAAAAAATTGTACGTTATTACATATGTTCGGAACATTTAAAAAGGTTAAGGAGTTACAAATACACATTTTAGTATTTACATACTTATATGATAATTAAATTTAATCAGAAGAGAACTTGAAAATTTTTTAATGCATATAAAACTTTTATTTTCTTTAAAGGATCACTCCTTTTCTCTTAATAAACGATATTCTTTTAATCTTGAAAGGGAATTTTTAAAAAATAAGCATATATTCATAGAATTAAATTTTGATATATTTCCAAAGCATGAAAGGAAAACCCATAGAAATTGCGATTGACTTGAAATCATATATTTCAAAAGCTTTAACAATTTCAAGATATTTTGAGCCGAAAAGCTAAAAAAATTTCCTAAGATACTTGCTAAAATTACAACGTGTGAAAAGTCTTTAGAATGTAGAAGGCTGCCGAATTTTATAACTTTTATTAACTTTACCGATATAATCATAATCAACTATAGACTGATTTCAAAAGATTCGAAAGGAATTTTTAAAAATTCTTCAATCTTCAGCTTCTTGCTAAGAATCTCTTTTCACAAAATGAAAATGGAGAGACTTAAGAAAAGACTATTCATGCATATAAGACAAAATTATGTCTTAGAAAGAAGAGCATTTTGTAAGATGCGAAGCCATCAGACCAAAGATTTGATTCTAAATCGCCCGTTTACGTGAGAAAGCTCCCATTTTCTTAAAGTAGTATGAGAATAATGGCGTTTCAGAAATGTACATCTCTTTCCCTCTGCCTTAAAAGTAAGTTTAAGTGTGATATGCAAAATGTATTACGCACAGGATACAAGCCTCATCCATCATTTAGTTACTTGTTAGAGCTCTATCTTTAAAAATGTGAAGAATTTGGGATCATGGAAACTTTTAAAGAGGTTTTGAAACTATTTTTGCAGATTCTTTTAGAACAGATCAGAAAATAAACCTTTTTTATACCTTTTCATTCATTTTTTATGATTATATAGCATATACACACTATAAGAGAAAAAATGCCACGAAACAAGCAATATATAAATGAAATAAGATTTATCACGTTTCATGAATTTATACAGAAAATATAGCTAAATTGGGGCCACTTCACATGTTTTTACAGTCATAAAACGAATGCAACTGTTTATGTGATCTAGCATTTGGTTGTATGTTGTTCTATGCTATGCTATGACTTGTTCTTCTTGTACAATACGCAATGCATTCTAAAAATTAATTGGTACAGTGATCTATACTTGTATCATGTGAATAAGAATTGAGTCTATTTGAAAGTGACTGACATTTATATCGTTAATATATCTTTCCACATTACATTAATATGTATCTAGGCAGTTGTAATACGGATTTGAAATCATTTTTATATTTAATTTCTCGAGCCCTACTTGAAAACAATATTTTTTTGCTGCGAAGAAGAATGAATTTATATGAAAACAACTGAAAATGGTAAAAACAAATCAAATTCATAATCATGTTAGAAATGCAATGGAATGAGATTATATTTTTGTGATATTAAATGGGATGAAATAAAAAGACTTTTTGATGATGACTGATGTCGTGAAAAGAAATGTATCTCAAATCAAGCAGTGACTTCCATGGACACTGATTGTATGGGGATTTCAGATCATGATGTATTTTTTAAATTACCACACTTGCATGCCCAATAACTTCACAATCCACGTACATATGTCTGAAACTCATGTTGAATCTCTGGAACTAATTTTAGTATTTTTTTCTTTATTTCTTTATTAATGAGCTTTATTTTAATATGCTTAATTTTAATAAATTTTCAATTTAGTTACGATGCACTAATTGATAAATAATATTTTGCTGCTATATTAAACTGAAATTTAATAATATATTATAAAATTTAGTTTTATTTCTTTCAATTCCCGCTTTGCTCTGAAACTAAATCTTACTTTACGGAAGGAGGAAAAGCTGAAGGAAAGACAATGTTTATCTTCAACGTCATGATAACCATAATGACAATACCATGATGATCAGTCTTATTATACTGCACAAAAGGAGGAGTTATATTTATTTTATATGATATTGTATAGATTGTTATTATCGAATCCATAGAAATGAGAATGGTATACCTGGATGAACTTCTTTGCTTTTTGGTTTTGTTGCTTCTTGTTGGTTATTGCACATTACTTTGTGATACTTGAAGGATAGAACTATTTCTGAAATTATATTTTCTAATATATCATAAACTATTTCAGGTTGAACATTTGTACTGTTGCTCTTCTTGCATTAGCATTCGAATTTTTTCTCATGTTTCATTTTTCATATATAGGATTATAGAAATTAAAAATAGTCCATTATGAATAACTTGAAATCAATTAAAGTAGAAAATTATTATTTCTTCTTTAAAATAACACAGATTTAATCAGCAAAAAAGCTTTTATTCAATCATCTTATAGCATTTTTAAGCAATGCCATCTATTTTTAGGATATTTATAAGATTATTTTTAGGGGGTATCAAACATATCTAAGAAGAAAGTTTTTCTACTCATATTACCTCTCTTTCTTAAGAGGTTAGGAAAAGTTCCAAAATTATTTATAAAATGAAATCCTAACCCTGTATCGCTATTTCGTAACACATTCTCTAATTTCTACGAGTCACAATTTTTGAATTTTTTGTTAACGTAAAAGAGCACTGTTTTGGTTTAATAATTGAAACACTTTTGAAAAGAATTAAAATATAAGCTTTCCTGTGTTCATAGATCCTTTATTCTCGGAACTAACTCTAGAGAAGTATGCTTTGTTTGACTAAATTTAGTATTGCATATAAATATACCATTCGCCTGTATTAAGAAAAATGATTTGTTTTATATAATAACGTAGTAATAAACGAAAGAATAATTGCGAAGCTGTCCAATGTTATTTTAAATTGTTTAAATTGGACATTCTCGCCATTTCTTTATTACTTGCATAAAAAATTAGAAATATTTCTTTCTATTTAAAACAATGGCATAGTGATAAATTGTTTAAGCTTAACGCAGTTATTGAACAATTTTTACTGATCTATTCCTTTCTTCAGATTTTAATACTTTATGTCGAAAGACAAATTCATCCGATGCTATTATTTACAATTGCAAATATAAAAAGATTATCTTACATTTTTGGAAAATTATAACTTTGTCAATCTCTATCATATTAGCAACTTTGAACACTGACTTCTTCCTCTTTTTTCCTTTTTTGACACTCAACCTGGAAACGTTAAGGTATGCTCTGTTTCAAACCTGAACTTTAATTTCAATAATAGAGAGTCCTTTTAATCAAAGTTATAAGGTGCTGAATTAAAATAGTTTTAAAATGAAATTGATGGATGGATTCATTATTTTACCACATTCTGGTATTTAACTTGACTTGTCCCATTTTTTAAAGATGAATATATTTAAAATTTTACTCACTTTCTTCTCTCGAAGTACCAATACAGTAACTTAATATTTTCAGAACATGAATATCTTTTTAATCGCTTGATTCTAATTTAATATCGATTTTGCATGAAAGGCTCCATTTTGTCATAAATCTGAAAAATATTTTATATAAAGATTCATAATAATTATATTAAATTATGCTAATGGGTTATGAATTTTTTTAAAGATTAAAAAGTAGACAATAACAAATTTAAAAATGGGCATTTACATGCACACTGCAAAGTAAAATATTTAATAAAAATCTGAAGATGTAACTAAATGTCAAAAAGTGTGAGTTGCTGCCAAATATATTTGATAAGAAAATTATTCCTCAATGAATATCACAAGAAACAGAATTCCTAAACATTTATAAAAAAATAAATACATTCTGAACATGATCAAAATTTCAATTTACTCTAGAGTTTTTGTAACAGAAGCTTTCGTTTCACGATTCTTACTTTGAAACCCAGATTTGTGATCAAAAATATTTTTTATATTTATATGTTCACTAATGAAAGCGAGTTTTTATTGTTTTATCTTATATATATTTATTTGGAAACATTTTTACGTATATTTTCTTAATGCATTAACAGCAGTTCATTCAGTGAGCTCAACTTTGTAGCTCATTGTAACTCAAGTATAAATTTTTTAATGAATCCTTTATATATTCTAAAGTACTCAGAAAAAAATAATGAAACATTTTTTTTTAAATTTTACCTTTCCATTTATGCAAGAAAACATTTCTACATCAGCAAGCAACCCTACAGACATCTGACAGAGTTAAACAAAGGAAAAAAATCTCAATATCACGGTTGGCAAAACAGGTATAATACATTATCTTATCTTATCTTTTCTAACAATCAGATCTGTGGCATAACCCATATTTCTTCGCTTATCTTGCAATATCAGCGGATAAGTATAAACCTTTTCCATACAAAACAAATATCGTAACTTCCGCAACAGCGCACCCACGTCCGCTATCTCAAAGACCGACCATTTTCTCGAAGCTAGGTAACCATCAAGAGCTACACACTACTTTTGTGTTTGGTCAGCTCCGCTAAATAATTGGGATACACCCCTGAATAGTTAGGGAGAGCTAAAGCAAAAAGGGATAAGATCCGGCTTGTGCGTATGGGTCCAGAATTAGCGGCCGGATCGCACTCACGCCTAGCTGCTAAAGCTGATTGAATCCCTCCAGGCTTGGGACTACTTATCAGAGTCGAGAAATGGACTTTTCCTGATTACGGAGATTCAACGTTTCCTCTTTGCATCTCCCCTACGCCGGATACTTCTTCTGTGATCGAGCACTTTCATTATCCTGCTCGACACACTTTCATTCGAGGCTTGCTAAACGATTATTGTTGGTGTTTCTTCAAGGGAAATGAGCAAACTTGGTCGGATATCCTAACAAAAATTTCTGAAACGATAAATGCGTTCTGACGTTGAAGAAAAAAAATCACTAACTCTTTTTTTGGGGGAAAATACTCAGTTGTTCAATCCAAATAAATACATTTTGCATTCTCTAAAATTACGTTATCTAGAATTAAACAAGGGCACAATTTATAAAATCATTAACTGGATAACTTCTCTGAGAAGGAAAGCAAGAAATCTGTTTATATTTGGGATATAGGTAGACCTTACCTTTTAAATATTTTGTACGGAAAACAACAACAAAAAAAACTTATGAAATTCTGTAAAATAAGAATGATATATTTTAACGACTTTTTCTATACAAGTGAGTAACAGTTTAAAATGATAAATAATTAGATAAATTTGAATTTAAAATTTTGCTTTCTGAAAAAAAACCTGGTTGTAATCAAGAAAGCGTTTGAAAATTAAATTATTCTATTCTTAGTACCTTAAGGACCCAGGAAGGATGCACATTTAAATGAGAGGTATAATTAGAGATTTTTAACACAGCTTTGAAACCAGAAGAAAGAAAAGATACGGATTTTATATGTTTCGTTTTCTAATTAACAAATGGCAAAATAGTTTCCTTTTTCTATCTGACTCACATTTTCTTTTTGATATAAAGAAAACACCTTTATGATATATCATTTTGTAAAATTAGCATACTTTCCACATTTGAATAATACGGTCTTAAAGTATTTAAAGATTATCCTTTTCTTGAACTTTCAAGATACATCATCATATTTTAGAAATCTTTTTAAAAAAATATTTAGGCCATGTTTCTATTTATTCTTTTGAGTTCCTGTGTGTGTCTTTAACAAGTAAACTTTAAAAAACATTCCAAATTATTTTTAGTATTTAATTTATTTTCATTGCTTATATAAGTGTACAAATCTAAGAAACTTGATACTATACATACTTTCCACATTTCAATAATACTGTCTTAAAGTATTTCAAAATTATGCTTTCCTTGAATTTTCGAAATATAACATCATATTATTCTAGAATGATTTTTTAAAGAAATATTTAGTCTACATTTTAATTTATTTTTTTGAGTTTGTTTCTGTGTATGTCTTTAACAAATAAACTTTTAAAAAAATTCCAAAATGTTTTTAATATTTAATTTGTTTTCATGGCTTATATAAAAGCACGAATCTTACTACACGTTTTTATTCTTAAAAAGAATCCAACTTTTTGTTATGATAAAGCGTATCTGAAGCTTATATGTTCTAGTTAAGGTTTAAGCATAGCGATGAATTTAATTGCTACGTGTCTCATGTATCTAGTTCCCCACATTTAACCCAAATCCCTAAGCTTCGCGGATAAGTACAGTTCCCAGATCAAAATCTATCTGTTGAGTCCAAAAAATTCGGCAATGAAAGCACAGCACAAGAACGAAAAGTCTAGTAGTGTTGGTAAAATCACCCGACAGACTCACAATTCAACAAAGCAAACGCTTTCTACTCAAGCTACTTTTGTGCTTTTGCTTCGTTGCTTTCGAGTGGGAAAAGATTTGGGAAAACCTTGATCAGCAGTTTTAGAATTCCAAAGTGCAAGCATCTATCCCCTTTTGGTTTTCTTTGCGGAGAGAATGGTGATTTTGGGATGCATGCGATTTCTTTCATGAATGGAAGGTTCTTTTCAAGTTATGAAACCATTCGTTGGTTTCTATTCAAAAGCGATGTTTTCTTTGTGTGTACGAATCTGATACTGAAAAGATTTTGAACGAAGAGCAAAATTTAAAAACAGGCCGAAGATGCAGTTATTCGTAAAATTTCTGCCGTTTGATAACCTCCGAGTTAGGAAAATATTCATTGCTTCGAGGGGATTTAAAAAAGTCACTGATTCCACAATTCTTATATTTGTAAAAAATAAATTTAGTAAAAATTATTTTTAAGAATCCACTTTTATCAGCGGTCTTAATTTAGAAATAACTTTTATTTGAATTATTTTCTACTCTTTAGTCTTTAATTTATAATCCATTATTATAAACATTACTGAATTTTGAATTCATTTTTTTTTTTCAAATTTTCTAAATTCGCATCTGATTCAGATGTAGTACCGGATTGTTCAGCATTCTCTTGTAAAAGTAAAACAGTTTAAAGAAAAAGCGAAATGTTGTCTATGGCTTCACGAAACTTATTCGGTTGTGCAAGCGCAACTAAATGTTCGTCTACAATGTCAGAAAAGATACACTGCACTCATTTGATTAAGGTGACTGCTCTCAAAACATTTAGAAATGATTTATTTACATATGTCACATCTTCAAAGTTTCGACTATCACCCATATCGAATATTGGTATAAAAGGTAAACTTTTTGTGTTTCACTATCTGATAATCATGTTTGGTTGTATAATTGAAGAGCTGAGTGGATGAACATGTTAAGTGACAATTAAGCGAATTTGAGAAAACGAGCTTTAAATTTTAGAGGTTACATTTCTTTGTTTTTTCACTCAATTTTTGCTGTTTCGGCACTTTAGCGACGAAAACGCATTCAAATTTTTTTAATGTTTAATGAGAAGGCTATAGCTCTTTTAATTATAGAGAAATTTAATATTCTTTTGCACTTAACATGTTCTTCCATTCACGCGTCAAAAACTTTTTTATTTGGCCGTGGAAGAACATGTTAAGCTCATGCTCCTCTTTACATCAACGTAATAGTGGCACATTAGACTCATACGCATAATAATGAATTGGCAAAATTTTGTAAGTATAAAACTATATTTTCATAACAAGTTGAACAAGAAAAATTAAGCAAATTGGATGTTGGAGCAGCATTAAATGATCACAAAATAATATGCAAGTTTAAGAATCAATAAAAATGGAACCCAATGAAGAGTGTTAATGTTTTGCTTTTTTCTTTTTGAATTAAGGATTTATACAAATAATTATATTCTTTTTTTAATAAAAGAAAACTGTTATTCTATATTTTCAATCTTTTTGCTGTTAACTCCTCTCCGGTATCGGTTGTCCTTTGCAAATCAAAATCTCCAAATTTTAAGAGTTGTGTTTTTTCGTAAAAGGTGTATAAGGGTCATAAAAATTCTTATGCAAGTACGAGCCAATTCTTCTACTCTAATCCACTTTACGCTATCTCGGAAGGCAACTTTTTCATTAAGGAACTTTCTTTCTCTGTTGGTGAGCTGGAGTTTATTATGGAGATCTTTAAATTTCGAAAGCAGGTGTCAGTGGTATGATGGTCTCTGCCACTTTGCATTATTATATGATATACTCAGGCGATATTATTCATTAGTAGCATATTTTTGTAATATCATTTAACTTGACTTGTTACTTGTTTGTGAAAATGTAATTTTAAAATTCATTTCGCGTTCACTTACTAATGTGTTTTGAAATTTTGTATAATTGTGCGTTCTTGATGACAATGCACTATTTTAATATTTTCAGAACTTGGTTATCAGTCGATTGCTTGACATAATTAAATTTTTGTTCCATAATTTGAGGAAAATGATAACAACATCTCATAATATTTATAATAATAAATTTTAAATAAAAGACTAGAAATTAGAAAATAATAAATATATGGAAATTTACTTTTTGGCGCAATAATTAAAGTGTAGCTTTTTAAAAATGATTTTTCACAAAAATTTATTTAATACTATTATCTCTTAACTGAATTTACTTTCATAAAACTATTTCGCGCTCCGCGAAGTGCCCTGTTCAATACATTTTGCAATGAAGAGTTTAGTGATGTCAGCAAACCTTTCTTCAAAGCATTCTTATCAATATTTTGGGAACATGGAACTGAATGTTGTATAGGTATTTGAGATTTTAATAAAACGGAACAGCGTTTTAACTTTATAATTAACATACAATAAAAAAGTAAATTTAAATAAAAGTGTGCAAAATGAAAAAATACGAACACAACTAGCATAATAGCTAAACCAACTCATTGAAGTGATCAGTGAAAAAGATTTGAAGTAAAAAAAGGCTATCTCCTGGTTCAATTTCATAAGAATCAGTTATATCAGCAATGCTGTAATAAACCATTATTTACAAAAATTGACGAGTTTCAAAAAGTTCTTTTATTTATCGTTAATTTCTCTTTTCTTTGTCTTGCAATGCAGTTCAGCCTGATGCATGACTCGCAATGAAGACTATATAGAAAAGTTGTAAAGGATTACTGTGAAAAATTCCTTCAAATGCAAACGATCTCTGTTTTCGAACTTTCTTATCAACATTTTCGTCTGCCTTACTACTATTTCCCGCGCTGAAAACTATTCGGCTTCAGTGGAAGCAGATGTTATTTCACCCAATCTTAAAAAGTTTCTCATGGAAGAATATGTTTAAGTGCCTTTAACATGTTCTTCCATAGAAGAATATGTTAAGTGCCTTTAACATGTTCTTCTATATCGAAGCAGCAAAAGAACGTGCACTTAACATGCTCAACCACTGAAAACTTCGTCATTTTTTTACTTTACAGAATTAAGGAGCTTCCTAAATTTAAACTAGACTTCACCATGTTCTTCTGTCCAATTATCTCAGTTTTTTCAAATATGTCACTTCACATGTTAATTCACTCAGCTCTTCAATTGCGCTTAATAAATCTTTTCCCAACTATATATTATCAAAATGATTTTTAATTCAAGCTAATTTACTAAGGTTAATATGAAATTTCCTATTAATACTTTTAAAATTCTAAAAATCTGACAATTTCGTGGGAAAGTATTCATGCTAAAATTAGCAAGAAAAAAATGCCCTTGTAAGAAATTGAATGAAAATCAGCTTTAATTAGAAACCATATTTAATAGTTTGTTTTCGGTATGGGTCACACTGTGTAATATCACTGAGACTGCATTTCTTCAAGACAACTTACAATTCATCTCTCCGGAGTGAAAGGTTACAATAATCTAAAAAATATAAACACGGATGAAATTGAAATATATACGTATACTGTTCTTAGTATGACTAAAATTTCTTTGTTCCTATATGCGATAGTTGAGTGTCACTTAACTCATATAAGCCACTTAGGCAAATAGAATCAATCTCAGTTTGATTACCGGATAATAATTTGATTGCCCAAACAAATTTTACTGCCTCACTTATCCGTTTACACCAGTTAGAAACAACAAGATTAACTTTAATCACAATAAATTAAACGCCAACTTCTAGATACTGCTGCATCGCCTGCAGAAACGTCGGAGAGTTCCTACACAGAAGCAATTATTCCAAACAATTTGACAGAGTGGCGATCTCAAACATATCGGGCACAAAAACACAACAACCTCTCAGTTTATGCACCATTAACCTAAAAACCGCCAGAGGGTAAATTTCTGCAAAACTAAGGTGCCCCCATTATTTCTATCTCGCTTAAAATGCATATCATAAAGAGAGAGAAACCGGGTGCATTAGATTAAATTGATGGATGACGGAATGCAATGGGGGTGGGTGATATGCGCATATGTATGTGCCAAGGTTAGGGGGCAGGAAATCGTAGTATGCGCATATATTTATTCTCAAAGGGGGATTGCCTTGAGAGGAAGTGGTATTAATGGTATTCAGACTTCCATCTGTAATACGTAGTTCATCAAAATGAGGTCCTGTTTCAGCAGTGTTTTGGAGGATGTGGAAAAAAAGAGCGTGTGGTATCATTAGCTTCAAATGCATATTTAATTGGCATTAAGGACTATGGGTAAGCTATTAAAGGAAGCTGCTTCGATTTGATTATCCGTTTCTAAAATTCATTATCCTAAGCAAAAATAAATAAGCAGATGGTGTGAAATTTGATGTATGTAGATGCTGGGATAATACAAAGGATTTTTTTTCCAACAAATGCATTTATTTGAAAATGAAAGAACTTTTAATTGTATTTTTGTCATTTTATGAGCTCAGTGGCATATTTTTTGTTTTCAATCTGGCTAATTAATTTTTTTTAAGTAGCAAATATCGCTGCTTATTGTCATTTTTTAAATCTATGTCATTCTTACTATGAAATGAACATCTCAGTAAATTTACTTTTTCGCGAAGAATACGTGAAACAGTGAGAAAACAATTTTATTGAAAGGAAATAATGTTTCAAATCGATAAATTGATATATTTTAAGCGTGCAGAAAAAGATTTAATAAATTCAGCTAGTCAGTTAAAGAGTTAATTAATCGTTTTATAAATATCAGTTATATAAATTAATAACTAAAAGAGGTTTTAAAATCAGGCAGAACTTTCTTACAGTTTCACTACTTTTGAATTTTAACAACACACTTTACATTTTAAGTTAACAAAAATAATTACTGGAGCAGACTTGACTGAAGATGGTTTTCTCAGTGTCAGAATCACATATAGAATATGCATGCGAACAAAACATTGCAATAAGAAATGAGCTGCTATGTTTAAAGTTTTGCAACAGCAATGCTGTGAAAGCTGTTAGATTGATATATTAGCAGCTAACAATCAGTTTATAGATAGAAACACGAAATCCAATCACCAGTTAGAGTACAGGTAGTTATGCTAAAAAGCCCACTTAGTTTAGAGGGAGTCTACAATTATTTGAAAATAAAAATTTATCTTCTTTTTTTGTATTTTGCTTTGAATAATATGATACATGGTTTAAAAATCTGCGAATACAAGTTATTTCGCATTGTATTTACAATAAAATGGAAACTCAATACATCTAATAAAAATGTATAGTAAGATCCTTTAAATTTCATTGAGAAATAATCAGCCAGATGAAGAATGTGAATGAATATAATTCATCATCCACTCTTCTCCTTGAACGTAATTTCATATTCTCCAAAATATATCTTTAAAGTTAGCAAATAAATACATTTGGGGAAACATAATTGGGCATTATATTTTTAAAGCACATACCCTCAATAATTCTTTATTTATCTCATTCCAAACAAATTTCAGCGTACAAATTATTTATTACTCTATAAACCAAACATAATTCCATTATATAAATTTGAAGGTACGAGGAAAGATTTAATTTGTCTTTGAGGAAGATCCCATCCGGCTCAAAATTTATTACATTCTAGGTAATTGAAAAAATATCACTGCGATTTGGAGTAAAAATACAGCAGTGGTGGCGGGAAAAAAACAAAGCAAAGGAAACTTAATTTCTCTGCCAACGAAGTTTACGTTGCAATTAACCACGCTCCATAAAAAAATGGCGTCTGCGGAGGAGAATAAAGAGAAGAAAAAAAATGCATAAAAGCAACATAATAAAGAGCAAACTGCAATGGGATGCACGGAAGAGACCCTTAGTTTCAGAGCGCGTGGTGTATAAATCTCGCAGAAATTAATTTTCTCTATACACAAAGGTGCATTTTACTGTCGCCGCTGAGTTTCATTAAAAGTAAAATTAACAGGTTATGCCATGCGAAGCTTGGGTATAATATATTACTGTCGTATGATTACTGCGGTGTGCTTTTTGTCATTTTATTGAGAGTCTTGTTGGGGCTCAGTTTTCCTGAGTTATTATGATGAAGCATTTTCGCCCATGAATTGTGGTCTTAAGAATAAATAGCGAGGAGAAGAGGTTGAGAAAAATATTGCTGTGTCCTGCAATAAAACCGGATATAGTTGATAAACTTGAGTATTGATGGAAACCTCAACATGTGCGGGAAAGAATTAACTAGCGGAAGCAAAATTGATTGCTAAGGAATATTGAATATTTTCCAACATTTCAAGTAGTAGTATTTGATATTCTTCAAAATGATTTTAATCTTTTATTTAATGGCGTTTTTTCTGTTAAAATGGATTTTAGTTTAGGGAATAAGTGACAGAAACTGATTGTGATTTCTTTTTGTGTGTGTGTTGGGGCTCAATCTCCCCGAGTTTAATGATGAAGCATTTTTGTTCATGAATTGTATCTTAAGAATAAATAGCGAAGAGAAGAGATAGTGAAAATGCTCTGTTTTTCATTTGCGCCAATGTTTTTTAAGTAATGAAACTAGATATAGTTGATGAACTTGAAATCTTAGAACGTGTAGGAAAAAATAATTTAGTTCAAATAGGATTTATTGCTAAATAATATTGGAAATTTTCAAGCTTTTTAAGTATTCATATTTTAAATACTTCGAAAGAGTGTTAATCTTTAATTTTTTCTCAGTTTCTGTTCACAGAACCTTCAGGAACATCTTCAATTTAATGCTGCTTTATATAGAAAATTCTAGCATATTACCTTTCATTTGAGAATTAAATTTTAGCAAGTGAATCAAAGGTATATGCGCTTCATCTCGAGGAATACTGAGCAAAGGCGATTTTATCTGAATTAAAGAAATTAAATTTTTTAAAAAAAATTAAGATGTACAGAAATAAAAATTCAGCTATCATTATTTCAAAAGCAACTGATACCTAACAAGTATTCTGTAACGAATAAATTGAATGAAGAACTAAAATAACCTTGAAGCATTTTCATTATTAATATTCTATTTCTCAGAAGGCCTTCAATCAATACATTTGTTAGTCTGCCATCTGTTTTTTTCGCCTAAGGAAAACCCCCAGAAATATGATTAATTAATAATTACTTCAAGTTGGACTATAACACACGTCATTTTCATCTGAAAATCTTAAATCGAAATTAGTGAATGGAATATAAATACACTTCGCTTTCAGAAATAATCCATAGAAAACTAACTAATTGCAGAAACTCTTCGGGCGGTCGAAGGAGATATCAGATCTTCTATTCGAATAAAAAGAAATAAAAACACTTATTTGTCAGAAAACCCCTTTGCATGTGGGTGTTTGTGTTTTCCATCAGCCTGTTATCTATAAGGTTAAAATCTAGACAACCTTAATGAATAGAAAGTGTTATTAAAGTTTAATATCAAATGAATTATTTCGAGTATATGCAAATTTTTGCAACTGCTTATGGAAACAAGACTACAATATCATTATGTTTCACCTAATGTTAATTATCATACTAGAGAAAGATTAATTTATAATCAATATAACTAGTAGTTCTGTGAACAGTAGACCTCCCTCCTATCCAAAATAAAAAATAAAAATCCAATATTTCCTATTCATCGCATTTTTTAGAAGCTTAGCAAATGTTATTCATTGTGAAGATAGCATTGTTTGTAGGAACACCGGATATTATAATATGACTCTCAAGGATATACACTGGTGTGCTAAAGTTTAGCACAAAATCTTAAGGTGCGAATTTAGAGTCAATATGGATAAAAAGTTTCGCAATCTGTTGAATTAGCAAAACATCTCTAGTTCTTTTTCTTCGCTTATCTTTAGACGGCATATCGAAATATTTTGAGAAAGACGGGACCAAAAAATCATAGAGAAAATTCCAATCCTTAAATAAGTTATTTAAAAAAATCATCGAGAAAATTTCACTATTAAATAGGCATCAAATTAAAATATTTTTTCCAACTCACTTCG
This sequence comes from Araneus ventricosus, assembly GCA_013235015.1. Lineage (NCBI taxonomy): Eukaryota > Metazoa > Arthropoda > Arachnida > Araneae > Araneidae > Araneus > Araneus ventricosus. The sequence continues at coordinate 785,460 of BGPR01000221.1, forward strand.
TTAGAAATAAGAAGTTGGGATTCAAAATAACTTGGCTATAAGTATTACAATTTGGCAAAAATATTTATATAAGCTAAAAGCTGTCATTTTGTTACAGATCAGATGATTTATAAGGCAGGCGAAATTATCTTGGCGAGATCGCATTTCTTGGCGAGAAGCGCCTGATAATTCCATTTAGGCTTAACAATTACAATCAAATGTTGAAAGTTCTTAAAATTGCCGTCTGAGGCTCATAAGGTATAAAAGAAATTATTTAGATGGTGAATGAATTTAAATATATATTTAGAACTAAAAGACAGCCAAAGATTATAAAAATAGATAAAACTTATTTAGCGGATGCGGATAACTATACAAAGCGATAAGTGAAATGAGTTTATTTACAACTCAGATGTCATAATGTTAATGTTGCCACTCATTCTTTTATTACCAATTAAACTGATAATAATAATAATTATATATAATTAAAATAATTATTTTATTATGGAATTAAAATAAATAGAACTAAAATATACTAGAGAGCTCTGCCGCCTGCTCGCTGAAGCTCGCCAACCCCAGGAGGATAGCGTTGCAATCCTTTGGGGATTGCTACGCAATCCCTGCTCGCTTCGCTCGCTACAATAAGGATGCTGCGTGTCCTAGCACAGTTGTTGTATAATCTTTATATTATATATATATATATATTACACCCCCTGCTCGCTCTGCTCGTCAGCATCCAAGAATCACTTTCGGGATCACTGTGTGATCCCGGCTCAATTCTCTTGCCATACAGTTATAATTTTCTAATACTAGCAGAAACACATAAGTACATTTATTACTAAAAGTAAATTTAAATTATTTGAAATTGTATGAACTCAAAAAATTAATTTTTCATCAGTTTCTACAATTGAAATCTTCTGATATATATATATATATATATATATATATCAATGTCAGAAAATCAGTAACGTTGAAATAAATGGAGAGACTGTAGTTAATTGCAAAAGCGTATAGATGCTCATCAGGGTAAGTAAAATCTATACGAACCGTTAAAAAATTAGTGAAATCACAATGTTTTCTGCTATATATATATATAAATGTCAGAAAGAAATTTGAATGTTAATATCTATAATTCAAAGATGATTAAAAATCAAAATTATTTTCACCAATCAGAAATCAATCATTTAAAACTTCTTGGCATACACATTTGAATAATTCTTCAACAGTTTATTTCAAAAGAACTTCATTCCAACAAAATTTTAAGTTTAAAATTGATAGGATAGCTTTTTTCAAAATCTTCAAAATTTTTTTTTTAAAAAAACAGTGCTTTATACAACAAAATTTTAAACATTCACACTTTTCATATAAATATTGCGCAGAAGACCTTCCAAACTTGTATACATGCTTATTTCAATAATTATTTAGTCAAGAAAGATATAGTATTTTTCTGAGTGCAGTCATTTGTGTTTGAAATCTCAAAAAATTATAGTTGCGTCGAATGATGTAACCCATCTTGCAACCTTTTAGCTGAAAAAGGACAGTTTAAAGAAAATAGTTGCTTGAAGCAGGTTCATATTAACTACTCAAAATTAAAACCTATAATAACCTTAACCTTACCCTTAGTACTTTAAAATTGATTAGATAAATTTTCAAACATTTTTTCCAGCAAAATCTTAACCATGTAAAAGTAAATTAAAATAAAAACAAAAAACATAAATTTTTAAACGAAATTTTCTTCCGCACATATTTAATTCAAATGATCTAACACAAAAAATATTTCGTTGTTTCTGATTTCAAACTGATTCAATAGTTCCGCGAATTCAAAGTTAAACAATTCTCCAAACTTGCGAGTATCAAATTCGGCCCGATTTTGCGTCCACATAAGCGTTTTATATATAGAGATAGATAGATATAAAAGCCACGGATTCCCTTGACCGCTGCTCTCTCCTCTGATTTCTAAGACCATCGGAATAGAGGGATCTCAAAATACGCGAACGTCCGAGTTCCTCTTTCAAAGATAAGGGAAATTACCCTTCCCTCCTCAAAAACCAGAATGATAGCTGGCACTGTCCGAATTCTATGAAAACCTTCCTTTTCCCCCAACCCATCTGGACGAGCCACTCTAGCGAAGAAAGTGCGCGCAGCGGGTGAGAAATCAATCACACTTAACGAAAGGGGTGGAAATTTCGCAGCGATATTCGGACGGCCATCGTCTTTTGCTTGAAGAGACGTTTGGGACGTTCCCGTATCGATAGAGTTAAACATCATCATTTTTTCAAAAAAAGTAACGAATTTTCCGCGTAAGCGATTAGCTCAACCGGTTAGCGGAATGCTCGGCATCAGGGTTGAGATTGGTAAACAAACTGATCATTGCGAACGGGGTGAAAGAAATAAAGGTCCTTTTTGTGCCACGCTTAACCCTCTGAGCGCCCAATTATTTTGAACTTTTGGCTGTCAGTTTAGAAAACTTAGCATTTAAAGCGAATGAACCACTCTTTTCTGTATTTAATTATATCTCTGAAATCTTAAGAATACTTTATCCATGATTTTTTGAGAAAATATACATATAAATTCGATCGATCTGCTTTTGAACTAAACATGAAAAACGTAAAAATACGTTTCCGCCGCTCAGAGTCGTTTTATATAATATAGATACACCGTTTTCTATTGCTTCCAGAAATATTTCTGTCGAATTTGAAGGAAATCGAACAACGCATTTGGCCGTAATCGAGAAACAAACAAATTTACAGACAGACAAATGCAAAATGCTGAAGTTAAATCGTAGACCTCACTTTGCTCGGTCAACAATGAAACTTTATATATGCATTTGTTTAAAAAGTCTGGAGAATTATTGAAACATTTTATTTCGCTGTTAAATTCTCTACAGCCGTGGTGATTTGGTGTTAAGGTCTGGATTTCGGTAAAGTTGAGTTCCCAACCAAAGATTCTCTGTATATGTTGTATGTGGGTTTGGTATACGTTAAATCTGACGTCAAAGGTCGCATGCCCCCCAGCTGTGTGATGTGGGAGACTGGAGAAGGGTGTACAATGTCTTAGCCATCTTACCACAGCTGAAGATCACGAGCTCCAGTCTAAAATATTCCTGCTCTTGCTTCAAAACGGGACGTTAAAAATAAAGCAATTAAAATATATTTTTGAAGTCCTCCTGCAGGAAAGAAAAAAACTATTCGTGTATTAAACGGATAATCTAGCAAAGGCCTTTCAGGAAATTCATGAGTGTTGGCATAAATTGGAATACTTTTCCAGAAAACAGTTCTCCTCTTTTCAAACAATGAACTTTCCGATATTTGATATAGTTTGAAATGCTTGCATCCTTTTATCTGTTTCACATATCATCTTTATATCATTAGATATGTTGGAAGAAAATAAAAAAGCAGCTACAATATCTAGAAAAAGCAATTGGTTCTTTTGATTATCATCTTGATAGCTTTCCAGCATACACTCCATAATGGAAATCCCATATAAAAGGCTATCAATGGGAAAGTAAAAACTCGAAAGATCTTAAGACCTTTGCTCACTTGAATGACCGCACAATCTCTTAGAAAGTATGAGATTTGACTCAAATTCCGTCTTTGAACTATTTGCTTGACTGACCCTTCATCTCGATCAGATAGAAAGATGTTATTTTCAGAAAGAGTAAATTACTTCAATTTGTAAAGGAATGTCTGATTTAAAACTGTTCAGGGATTTCGCCTTTTGCAATATCTTGCTTTAGAATGCTTTTTATAGCAACTAAGTATCCATTTTATGTATAGTGTTTGCGATATTAAGGGCTATTTTCGGTAGTTCATGTTGGATTATTAATTTTGTAAAGTGACTGCTAAGATGTCTCTTTTTCTTGGTGTTTGTTGAATATTTATGGAAGTTTCTGCTCATAAATGTGCAAATTTGGCCTATAAAATATTCGCTATTCTTCTGCCAAATCAACCAATCTGAATGAGTTAAAAACAATAGCTCTAATGATGTTTTCTGTGATGTATTTAAATGAATTGTTTGACTTAGTATTAAATTATACAATTGCCGCATCTTTATCTTGTAATTCCTCACTGTGTCTTTTATATTCGCATTATTATGTCACATCGCTGTAAAATTGCCTATCGTGCCCAGTATGTTTACAGTAGATTAATTTTGCTTTGATGCAAAATTTCAGCAGTGCATATCAAATGATTGCAAGACTACCTCACTTACAAGATTACGAAAACCTACTATAACAGTTAGCTCTGTTAATGCAACAGACCATGGTGGCAGATCACTGTCATTGCAAATCCATCCGCGTTATTTTATTAGTTGATCTTCAGGAGAGCTAATCCTGGAACTTAAATGAAGCATTTATAAATAAACATTATACGGCTCATCCATAATATTTTTATAAGAGTCAAAACCCACTCTACCAACTGGCAAAATGGAGGGCACCTTCTTTCCTTTGTTGAATATTGAATTTGGTTAACACAAAGATTGTTGAGAAAGAATAGGATCCAAAAGTAACATTGTAATTGTGCGTATTCTTACATCCTCTTGGAATATGAGGAAGCGAGAGTTGCAATTTCAACTAGCTTTGTTCCAGACAGTTTCAGATAACTCAGATTCAAAGGTCAAAATACATCATATTATTCAAAAAATGTGTGGTAATAGCCAGCTTTTCAAAGCTGATTGGAAAATCAGCCTATTCACTAACTTCTGTTTTTAATGTCATTATTATTCTATTAGAGTTTTTTTCATTGTTTGCTTTCTACATTTTAGTAGGCCATATATTCTCTGTGCACATTTTTTAATATTCTTTCGCGTTTTGTAAACTAATTCCCTTTGTGTCTTTTATATTCCTTTGCGTTCTGTGTATAAAATCTGCTTTTATATGTTTTTATTATATTATATATAATTTTTACTTTTTATGATTGCATTTAAGGGGTGTTGGAACTCTAAGTCCATTAACCCTAACCCTGTTACTTCGATGTACCTTTTCTCAAACTCTGTTATAGATTCATCTTTGAAATTTTTTATACAAGTAAAGTATATCTTTCTCATTATACTAAAATGATTTTTTTTAATTCAGAAATTTATTTTTTGCAAATTTTTTTGTGCGAAAACAAAAAATGAAAAACTGGCCACTTCGATGAACCTTTTGTCAAAATCTGTTATAGATACATGTTTGAAATTTTTTATAGAAGTAAATTATACATTTCTCATTATACTTAAATCAGCTTTTGGTTAATTTTTAATTTTTTTATAAATTTACAAAATATTTAATTACACATAGTGAAACTTTACCCTATTTTGACAAAAAAAATTGTAAAAAAATTAAATCTTTCAGTTTTTTTAAAAAACTCATTTCCGTCCAATGAAAAAGGTTTACTTTATTTGTATGAAAAGTTTCAAACATATATCTATAACAGATTTTGAGAAAAGGTACCTCGAAATGGCCAATTTAGCATTTTTTATTTTGACACAAAAAAATTCTAAAAAATAAATTTTTGAATTTTTTAAAAATCATTTCGGTATAATGAGAAAGATGTACTGTATTTGTATAAAAAATTTGAAACATGAATCTATAACAGATTTTGAGAAAAGGTACATCGAAGGAACAGGGTTAGGGTTAACGGGCTTAGGGTTCCAACTCCCCTTAATCCACAATCTTATTTTTTCACATTTGGATTTTGTATATGTTTTAGTTTCATATACACTTGCATATTAATTTAATATATTTTTAGCACTTACTGGCTTCATTTAATGCCCATTCTACTGACCAAGGATGTGAATGATTCTAGGTGCATAAGTATGGATTGGTATTCAGTTCTGTGTTACGGCATAAATTCTAAAAAACTGTTTCAATATCGTTAGAATTTATTTGTTGTGCTTGAAAACACGACTTAGAGTCCAATTTATACAAAACTTTTGACGCAAAAAGCAAGCATCAAATAGGGACGCTTCAAAAATATTGTAATATTCCGCCAATTTAATCACAAGCACGCATTTGACATTCGTAGAAGTATCGTTTCGAAGTATTTAACAAAAATCCCTGAAGGTAATAAATTCGAATTCACATTAAATTAATTCCAAATGTCACTCTTGTGGATTGACGTAATTTTAGTAACTCCATATATTGCGTTTGTCTCAAGCTAATGTTTTTCTCATAATTTGTTCGAAAAAATAATAATAATTTCTCCTTCATCATAATTAAATAAATGCGGTAGAAGGTAGGCAGTAAAATCAATTAGACGATACAGCAACCTGATGAATCGTTATTAATCCTGAATAATTTTTTAGGAAAATTATGGCTTACCAGTGAAAGTTGTGGCAAGATATTTAATTAAATCTAATACGATCCGTATCACTTCGTTAATGAACTGTTTGACGTAAAGAAACCCTCCAACAGTAAATGAAATTTTGAGAAAAACTTTCCCATCAAGTGAGAACGAATTTCAGAATTCTAATTAAAGGCGACGGTGACAAAATTAATTTCCAAAATTATGAGAAAAAACGGGTTTCGTAATTTTTCCTAACAGCGGCAATCTATAATGCGTTTCCACTTTACTTTGCTTATTTGGTTTTGATAGCGAAATAACATTCCACAATTGGGTTAAAAATTGGTTTTGATTAATCGATTTTACTATTCATAGCTTACATTTAAGTCATTGACCGAAAAGTTTATTTAATTAGTCAGGAAACTATCAATTATTCGTCAGTTTATACTTCAAGAATAAATGCATTAATTGATTGTTTCCTAAGATAAAACACAGTTTAACAATTAAACATTGAGGAATAATTTTTCAGAAAATCTGTTGTTTTCTTTGAAATATAATTAGTTCGAATTATTTGATGTCTGTTCCTTTTAATTTTGTGTCCTGCAGAACATAGACAGGTGTAAAAGATGGGAGGGGCTTCAAAACTTCATTCCGCAGAAACCGGAACCACAACGGTTTAGTGGTAATATCTTGATTTCCGGACCAAGAATTGGTTTTGATTATTCGATTTTGAAATTCATAGCTTACATTTAAGTCACTGACCCAAAGGTTTATTTAATTCAGGAAACTTCCAATTATTTGTCAGTTTTAACTTTAAGAATAAATACATTAATTGATTATTTTCTAAGATAATATGCGGTTTTACAATTAAGCATTGAGGAATACTTTTTGAGAAAATTTGTTTTATTCTTTGAAACAGAATTAGTTTTAATTATTTCATGGCTGACCCTTTTACTTTTGTGTCATGCAGAATCTAAAGAGTTGTGAAAGAAGGGAGGGGCTTCAAATCCCCTTTCCGCAGAAAATCAGGACCACATAGGTTTTGTGGTAATCGAAATTTCCGAAGCCAGATTTCCCAAAGATTCGCCCAGCATGTAGTTCTGGTGCAAGTTAAACATGAGTTCAAGGAACGAATGTCCTTCTGTTGATCTTTCTGGAAGTGTGGAGAAGGAGTGGAGGCTCAAGTGACGTCCTTGTCATCTGACTCTCGCTAAAAATTACAAAGCACGCCCCAAGTAGCCCTGGCGTTGCTTCAAAACTGGGTGATAAAATTATTAAAGGAAAGAAAACTTCTCAAGACCCCCACCTTGGAAACGAGCCACGTATAATTCTGATCTATTTTCAAATCTATAATTCTGATGCAAATCTCAAATGTCTAGCTTGTTGATTTTTTTCAGTTGTCACGTTCCCTGACAGATTGATACACATTATTCTAAATATTTTTTTTTGGACACATGGGGGTCAAAATTGTGGAGATTCATCAAAGTATCGAACTTGAATTTTTTGATATATCAAATACTTTTCTTTCCATAATTCGTATGCGAGAAATATAAAAATTCCAAAACTCTTCTCTGCAATTTCATTTTTAATTAATTCTCACTTAAGATGAATTAGCCAAATAGATTAATTATAAATCTTCTGTGTTAATTTAAAAGGGTAAGAATTAGATCCGTCTAGATTGGAAGACTTATAAATTAATTAAACATCAAATAATGTCTAAGTCTAAGATCTCTGGGATTATTTGGTACTGATTTCGTCAAAAGATTTCAAGACACTTGCGATAAACTAATTCATTAGCCTGAGCTATCAAATGTGTTTGGAAACATGCGATGTTTGAAAACACTTAAATCAAGAATAATCTACTTATAGATCATACAATCTACAAAACATTTGCTCAATGTAAATTCCATTGGTATAAGGTAAGAAACATGTTATTTCCGTAAAGTATTCAATAGAAACAACATTTGATAGTTTTAAAAATACACAGGATAATATGGAATAGTAAAATAAAGATCGTCTTGATGGCTTTGTTAAAATTCTTTATTATATCGAAATTACAATTTATTTTATTTTCTACTTGCATCTTCTAAAAAAAATTTGTTAAGACATTACTGGAATGTATCTTGGAGAGAAAAAAGGTTTTACAACATTTTTTTTTTTATCAAGCGTTTATTCAAATATTTATTTTTCTTTCGTTTGTACAGTAAAAGCTGTCTATAGAAAATATATTGTTATAGACATTTTATCGTTACAGACAGTTTGACGATTTGCACATCCAATATTTATGTGCGTGTGCTTCTATTAATATACTAACATATTCTATTGTACTATTGTACTTAAATAATCACAGATATAAAACTGTATGTTATAAGCATACAAAATGTAAAATTTTATAAACTGATATATTTACACTTTTTCAAGAACTTCAAAATGTGAATTTTAGTTGAAAACGTTGTCAGTATCGTCAATTACAGCACCTTTAAAAACAAATATCTTGGGAAATCATACCATATACGTTACTTCAAACAAGACTTTGGAACATATTACATTCTTTTAACCTATCGGTATACGACAATCAAATAACAAATTAGTTGTAAAATAAAACACTGCTTTGTTGTTTTAAATATTATATCAAAAATAATAATAATGAAAAAGCGTTCTGAAGGTTTTGTTGTGATTCTCCATTTTAGCAATATATTATTAATTTTATGTTCAACTTGTATTATCTAAATAATTTTTAATTGAGTTATTATTTTAATGTATTGATTTTAATGATTTTAAAGACACAATTTTCATTTTTTTATTTATCAACTACACTGTTTATGTTTAAAAAACTTTACTTGAGAAATCATGTTTTGCATTTCTTAAACACAATACTTGGAAAAAAGTACTTACATTAGCTTATCGTTATCATACAATGAAATAACAAAATTATAAAATAAAACATTGTTTTGATCTTTTAAAAATTTTTATCAAGAATAAAATTCTGTGTTTGTTTTGTTAACATTCTCTATTATATGGAAAATATCACTCATTTTATTTTTAACTTGCGTTGTCTAAATATCTTTTTGTAGAGTCATTACAATAATGGCTCTTGAAGGAAAAAACACGTTATTTTTTCATCAAGAATTCCTTTCATTTTTTTCTATTCCTTTCTGTTTGTATAACAAAAGTCACTTGAAAAAAATTACATGAGAAATCATATGTTTTGCATTTCTTAAACACAATACTTGGGAAAAGTACTTACATTAGCCGATCGTTATCATACAATTAAATAACAGAATTATAAAATAAAACATTTTTCTGTTCATTAAATATTTTATCAATAGTAAAATAATGTGTTGGTTTTGTTGTCACCTATTACATCCAAAATGTCACTAATTTTATTTTCAATTTGCATTTGGAGGGGAAAAAACATTTTTTGCTCCAATTTTTTAATTCCGTTTATACGTTTCCTACTCTTTTTCGTTTGTATAACAAAAGAAATTACTTGAGAAATCATAAGCCTTAGATTTTTTAAACATAATACTTGGGAAAAAATTCTTCCGTTATCCTTTCTTAATCATATAATTAAGTAAGAGAATTATTAAATAAAACATCGTTCTCTTTTTTTTGAATATTTTTTCAATATAAAAATTATGCGTTTGTTTTGTTAACATTTTCTTTTATATCTTACATCTCATTCCATTTATTTTCAACTTGCACTATCTAAATAATTTTTGTAGAGTCATTACTGTAATGGCTCTTGAAAGAAGGAAAAAAACACAATGCCATTTTTTTCCATCAAAGATTCCTTTCGTACGTTTTCTACTTTTTTCGTTTGTATAACAAAAGTCACTTGAAAAGAAATTACTTGAGAAATCATACGCTATAAATTTCTTAAACACAAGACTTGTGGGAACAAATAACTTCCATTAGTCTTGGGGTATCATACAAAACCAAAGGAATGTAATGCAAAACTCGAACTCATAATTTTAGATACGCGTATTTCACACACGTTTCACATTTTGCGGCTAACATTGTACTTCTGAGGCCATTTTAGTGAAATGTAAGCAGAAAAGGAACATAACAAAAAGCAGAAAGAGTTGGTGGCGGGAAGAGAAAAAGTGGAAAAAGAAAAAGATGGAAAAAAGAAAGAAAGAACATGCTGAATACAGCCCCCTTTCTTGTATACGTGAATGTGATACTTATTATTCATTCTGGAAAGTTGGAGTAGCAGAGAAAAAAAGTATTTTCCTCTTTTTTCTCTTTTTTCGAACATTTTTATGCGAAAATGGCAAGCTGGAGTACGGACTATGCATCCAATTTATCAATGCTAAAATGCCTGAATGCGTGATATACGTGTAGCGGAGCCAAAGAAGAGAAATTTATGCAAAAAAGGAAAACTACCAGATAAAATGTAATTTAAAGTAAGAATTCATGAATACAGGGGAAGTTTCCTGGTACAATGGAAGAGCATTCCATTCATCAGAAATATGCTCGGCCAAATATGTTTTCGATAGTAAGTAACCTCATTCCTTTTATTACGTTAATATGAGTGCGGTAATTCAATATCCAAGACAAAAATAATAGAAATTTAGATAGATCTGTATGTATATATCACTTGTAGAGCCTATCATTTGCTTTTAATAACAGAGGTCAGGTGCATAAATTTGAAAACATCATTTATATCTATAAATAATAGTTTACCAATAATTATTTCTTTTAGTACAGAACAAAAATTGAGTTTTGAGGAAGATAAATACAACAGAATGCTGAGAGAAATAATAGAAATTAAATAAAAAAAGAATTGTTTTGTTTAAATACCCTTAATTGGCAGACTTTTTATAATAAATAACCTTTTTCAATCAAATTTCTAATCTTGTGATGCGAGTAGAAAATCATAATATGAAGTTTTGTATTTCCAAATGCATTTCACATAGGTTTTCAGAACAATTTAGCTAGGTTAGATTTCGATGGATTAAAAATTGACTAGATTTCAGAAAATGGAAACTGCATTTTTGATTTTGATATGCATTTGTCAACTTTTATTCAAAAATTGACATTATAAATACACGTTTCAACTGCATTTTGGAGGGATATTAAATTAATTTCATCTGACTTGCTTGTTGAGTTTATCGCATATTGGTTTTGAATGCATTATATAAATTCTAAGGTTTAAAGTTATTTGTAATGTACAATACTAAAGATTACTTTTTTATGTTTATTATACGTTCAATTGATTTGTGTCGATAGTTTGAAACATTATGCAACTTCACAAAATATAAAAAAATATCTTGAGTTCCACAATAATATATAGAATTTGACCTATTATAAAATTAAATAAGTTGTTGGGGATGCCCTGTATTATTAGATGTCAACACTTTTTTTTATCTGCGAAGAAAATATATTGGAAATGTTATAAATTGTGATATTATCTAGCAAAATTTAATTTCGAGAAAGCACACAGAAGTGTCTTCTGCCTTAAAAAATTCCATATCCCTGCCAAAATCCTTTAAAATAAGGGATTTACTTATCAATAAATACCACACACGAATTTCAGTGTCAGGCTTGGTATAAAAAATTTCATTATTTCAGGAATAATCAATAAAAATATGGTGATTCAGTTTATAAACTGTGCAATATTGATAGGGAAGAAATGATTTCAGTTTACGTATGAGGGAGGTTCGATTCGGCAACGCTGGAATTGACATTTTCTCTTTCCTTTCGCTGTTGCTGGTCGTTCCTGTGGTAAGTCTGGCTCGATTAGAACGTGCTACGATTCCGAATTCTGCCGAATGTGAAAATCGTTTCCCAAATGTAGAAGATGTAAAAGCCAGGAGGATATTCACAAAAATAATTGTTCTATGTATAGGAACATTATTAATCGACGACAAAATGTAATGAAATGTTGTCCTGAATTCTCTGGAGACGATGCCCACGAAACATGCTGGAGCGGTAGACAATCTTTGGTTTCTGATGAACTTCCTCAAAAAACTCAGAAAGCAAATTGGAGTCTCAGAATGAGAAAAGAACACAGAGAGTGCCCAAAGCATATCTTTATGACATGGATTTAAAATGTAATTTTAGGAAGAATTCTGTGATTCAGAAATATAGAAGCTTGTACCCGACTTAACAAATGCTTTGACATTTGCGGTAACTACTTAAAAAATATAGCAAAAGTCGTTTCGATACCTAAAAATGTTTTGAATGAAACTGAATAGCGGTTTACCTATTCAAAAGTTTTAGTTTTTCAAAATGTACTGCTCCTGAATTAACAGTACTTTAACAAAAAGTAAATCTACTATGATAACATATATCTAACGTTAATAAAATAAAGTTTCCTAAAACTAATTATGAATATCTTTTATAAGAAAAATTAGTCACTATGCACAAGTAATACATTTACACACACCAAATATTATATTAATTTTACTTCTCTAAACTTCAAAGAACTGATGTTAAAATTTCATCAAAAAGAGTAAACAGCTTTTCATCATGTTATATTAGCAATTTACTAAATATTTCAATTCCATGAAGTAATTATTTTTCTAATGTTTGATTTATTCTATTTTAAGATTTAGTATTTTATCATTTTATAGCAATATCACAAGAAGTTTTTCTTGTTTCAAATTTTTCCAACAATGATAAAGCTATCATTTCATGCTGTATAAAATGTGGTAAAGATCAGTATTAAATATTTATAACAGGAGAAGCTTATTTGCTTGAAATTTAAATAGCCTCCAGCATTTCTTCAAAACAGAAATAATATTCTAGAATCTAATTATTTAAAAGAATTGAATTCAATTCTAACCAGAATATTTTACAAAAACATCATGTATTGAATAAATACAACATTTTTGGAGACATCAAATGTCATGTTTATCATCCGAAAATATAACTAAAATTTGAAAGATATGTTATTATAACTTTAGTTTCATATTTGCTTTAGATATACCGAAAAATGTGAAAGATTAAATTTCATATCACTCGTAGATTCCTTAGATCATGTTTTCATATCTTTACAGAAAAAATTTATGCTTTTAAACGATTTCTAGAGATTTTATTGATTTTATGAGTAAATTAATTTTTGCAATCTTTTCAGATTCTGTTTTAATGATTAGTTGAGCGCCTTCGATTTTTTTTATCATATCTTTCATTCCTTTTTTCCACAATCATGTTCTGAAAATATATTACAGAACTGAAATGGACAAACAGTTAAGTTTTTTTTTTATTACAACATAAGAAAATTTCTAGAAGGGATAGTTACTGATTGAACTTTAGCTTTATTTTCACAGCTGAAACTATTAATTTTTAATACGATTCCCATTACTGATGATGAACATAACGTTGGTCTTCAGACAGTGAAAGAAAATATATTTTTCGATTGCATTCCACTATATTATGCTATACTAAATATATGTGTCTGAAATCGAAAGAGAGTGAAGAATTTCATTAAAAGATAAAAATTTCCATAACTGTTTGCGGGCATTTTGAATGAAACTTCTTAAAATATAAAAGTATTGTGCATCATTTTTTTGGAATGCATATGATTTTATTGCTAAATCTATTATTGTAACAACAACAAAAAAAAGAAATTTTAAAACTGAATCAGAAAGAGAAGTTTAAATATAAGCTAAGCAATTCACTTTCAAAAATTGCTTTGGATTTTGTTTCCCCTAGACTAACTGTTCTTTCATTTAAGCATTTGCCGTTGGATTAAAGTTATGCTATTAGATTACCAAATTATCAGCAGAAATCTATTTGTAAATCATATTACTTTATTGGTTTTTCAATCAGCATTAAGTATTTTGCATCATTCCTGGCATTTGATATGTATGCACAATTGTGAAGCAAGAAGCAGAAAGTGTGTTACTTTTATATATACAAAACCAAATACCCATGAGAAATAAATATGGACAACAAAATACCTTTCACTTGAAAAATCAAATTTTGTGTATCAAAATGGAAAAATTCATCTTCCATTTCAATAGTTTGCTATTCTGGAAGTCATTTAATTATAGGAACATTCCTATTAAACGATATTTTTAATTATTACTTGTAGGCGAAATCATTTACGAGGCATTTAATAGTAATTTTTACTTTTCATTGAATTTGCAAATTGCAGCACTTTAAAATGTTTGTCTTTCCTGAAAGATAAATAGGGATTGCAGTAAGCGTTTCCATTAAGCTGTTAAAGCTACTAGTGCGTAAACAACTCACTGTATATGAACGCCAGAAATGTGAAATGAAGTAAAGAGATAAAATCATACGTTTTAAATTTAAATGTTTTGTTCATGCTTTCGCTCATCTCTGTCTTTCCGTATTTGATATGAAAGAAAACTATTTATTTCCACATTGATATATATATTGTATTAGTGTTTAGTGCCATTTTATAAATACATTGTTGATTCTGTTATTGCCTTATATAATGTTCTTTGGAAAACCATACAAGCTTTAGAATACTTCGCAATATTAATATTTAAAGTAACATGAAATTTAATAAAAATTACGATTTGAAATGTTCATTTCAAATTAAAGTTAGATAACAAATTAAGAAAATGTTCATAATTATTTCGCTCTCTTAAATATTTCGGGAATTTGCAGTAAAATAATTTAATGAATCCAGGTGACAAGTTCAAATATTCTTTCATAAAGCCTTATAACTTTTAGATAATTTACAAAATATTTATTGAAGATATTATAAAATTTAAAAAATCTGGATTTGAAATACCCATTTTGAATTAAATATTGATAAAAAAAACTAAGAAAGCTTATTATAATTATAAAGCTTTCATTAATATTACATGAGTTCAAAATTTGCAGCAGAGAAGACAAGTTAAAAATGCTGTTTATCTGCTTATAAGCAGAAGCAAAAAGGTAAAAGTTAAAAAAGTGTTGTATTTCCTTTATCGAAGCTCTTAAGCTTTTTCTGTCTGAGAATTATTTAATTTCCCTTTTCAATAGAAAATTTTACTTTGTAAATTTCACTTTCTGTACGACTTTGCTTCTTTTACCTGAATTATAATATCTAATATATAGTCTTCTAGTTTTGACATAGGAACAACTTCTTATTTTCATCTCTAATGCTAAAGCAACCGTTTAGGGAGAAAATCCCAACTTTTCATGAAATCACAAACTGTGTAAAGTACTCAACTTCTAATTTTCTTAACATTTATTTAAGAACATCTGTTTTTCTGTAAATTAAAACATATATTTTTCAAAAAATTTTCTAATCGGAGAAGTACATTATATTCAATGTTAGTCGATATTTTGCTTTCATTTTATTAAATTATAAACTATTCTAAGAAGCTTCTAATTATGGGAAAATACACTAGCATACAAAAGTTAAGGAACATTTCGAGAAATTTGCAATTAATACGAAAACTATGTTTCGAAATGAGTTCTGGAGAATCGTGTGGCATTCAATAAAATATCATATACATATTTCAGTGAAGATTCGGCCACGAGGGCAATTAGGGGGACCACCAGAAAGGGATGAAGGCGAAAATGCAGTTTCAACAATCCTGTTTCACAGAAAGCTGATAACGAGATGTAACTTTCATCAATGGTTATGGTTTAATGTGCATAATATTTACATGCATTTTCGTAAGCATAGCACAAATATTGGGGAAGATATAAATGTTTCTTTAAAAAATCCCAAGTTTTTCCGCATGTGTTTTGCTTATAACATGCAGAGTTTTCATTCAAGTTATTCGGAATTTGCAGAACACTTGACAATATGTTACAGAAGTATTGTATTAAATTTTGAAGTAAATACGTTGAATATTACAGGAACTATTAGTGTTTCTACTAAATAATTTTTTACAGCGGAATTTTTCTTTCATAACTTCACAGCCAGATATATAGAGCAACTTTAAAAAAATTCTAGTTGAATCTCATTAAAATTCAAAAAGCTGTCGGCATTTCATTGAGGAGAATTTCAATTTCTCTTTAAGAGGAGCTAAAGGATGAGAGTTCTTGTACAAACTGATATTTTTTAAATTTGAATCTTCGAACAGTGACATTGAATTTTAGTAAAATTGAATATCCTGAATACCATGAACACTTATAAATTTAATACATTATTTGAATTGCATTTTGTCGAATACCATTCGAAGATTAAAGTTTAAAAAATATCAGTTTGTGCAAGAACCCTCATCATTTAGCTTCTCTTAAAGAGAAATTGAAATTCACCTCAATGAAATGCCGACAGCATTCTGAATTTTAATGGGATTCAACTGGAATTTTTTTAAAGTTGCTCTATATATCTGGCTGTGAAGTTATGAAAGAAAAATTCCGCTGCGTTTCGCACATGCGCAGTAAAAAATTATTTAGTACAAACACTAATAGTTCCTGTAATATTCAACGTATTTACTTCAAAATTTAATACAATACTTCTGTAACATATTGTCAAGTGTTCTGCAAATTCCGAATAACTTGAATGAAAACTCTGCATGTTATAAGCAAAACACATGCGGTAAAATTTGGGATTTTTTAAAGAAACATTTATATTTTCCCGAATATTTGTGCTATGCTTACGAAAATGCATGTAAATATTATGCACATTAAACCATAACCATTTATAAATGTTACATCTCGTTATCAGCTTTCTGTGAAACAGGATGGGTGAAATTCCATTTTCGCCTTCATTTCTTCCTCGTGACCGAATCTTCACTGTAATATGTTTATGATACTCTATTGAATGTCACACGATTCTTCAGAACTCATTTCGAAACATAGTTTTCGTATTAATTGCCAATTTCTCGCATTTAGGAAATGTTCCTTTACTTTTGTATGCCAGTGTATTATCATGAAAAGTTTGTCTGTGAAATATTTGCTTAACAATTTATTCCGGAGTTGAGTTAGCAGCATTTATATAGCATATATTGGATTACAATCGATAATGTCAGTGATGCATATTTTACCACAGTTGTGGCAACAAGTCATATGGTCTGATTACAAAAAAATCACCCAATTTCTGACCACCGGGAGCAGTTACGTCTGGAGTTATGTCTGGAGAATATTCGGAGATGCTTTTATTCTTGAATTGTTCTTGGTGACTACAACAGGAAGTAAAGAGTAAGAGCTGAAGAGGATTTTTTTAGTATGGGGAACGACATCTGTGCATGGTCTTGGTCCCCATGTTATTCTATAAGGGAAAATCAAAGTAGATTCAAGTCAGTACTCTTTTAAAGACTTTGTTCGCGGAAGAATATTATTTTAAAAGGCGATTTTATTCCTGCTCAGACATGGTTTGAAGAACATGATGATGAAGTAAAAAATCTCTCCTGACCCATTCAGTCCGGTGACTTGAGTGTTACGGGATATATGTGGGGATACTTGGACACCAAACTTCGTTCTCAAATTCAGCTACATTTACTCCTTCGTAATTACAGGATGGACCACGTAATTTACAACTTTATATCCCCTTAAATGCTGTGCGTGACAACTTTGCATCTGTTCCAAACTACGTACATCAAGTATTTTAATCTAAAAGTGGGCAAACCGAAAATGAATAAAAATTTTCTCTTATTTCAAAAATACTTTTTTAAAATTTTGTACCCATGTGTAATTGGATATCAATATAAATAACATTCTGCTGCTAAAAGCTTGTTACAGTATCCCCTCTTTCATTAACATTTTTTTAAAATTTAAGTTAGAATTCATCACTGAAACCTACTACCTGACTGTTATTTCCAAAGTATTGTAACAAAATTTTCTTGTGGGTATACGTGAATGCAATCCAATAAGCAGGATTAAAAAAAATGAAAATCTTTATTTTATAAATATTCTAGGAAAAGAAACGTAGCACAAGTATTAAAACAGCACTTGTAAAAATTCACAGCAGAGATTACGAATAAATTCAACACAGCGCTCAAAGGTTTCTTTTCAGCTCACCAGCTTGCTTGCTGATCAAAATCCAACTGCCTCTTCTTGGTTTGAGAGCTTGCCTTTATACTTTTCAACAAGAAGTGACTTCATTATGTAGGAAGTGACATAATCTCTAGAAAGTTCATGAAACCAGTAGAAATGGGTTGAAAGTTCGAGGTGCTTCTAGAAAATTCCTTTTGTCGCCAACTTTGCCGCCAAGTCGCCAAAATGGAAGCCAAGATTAGCATCTCAGGGGAACGACTTTATAGCTTTGTAACAGTATTATTGATTGTAACTGTCAATCATATGTCAAGAAAGAATCTAGATTATGGAGTTTATGTATCGGTATTGGGTATTACAAATAAAATAATCTTCTACGGAAAATCACAAAACTGATAAATATACACATTAGAAGTCAGAAAGTATGTACATTTATTGAAATTCGGACAGCATTGAACAACAGATAGTGTTGAAAATCCTAATTAGCAAGAAATTTAACTACCCCATGTGTGCCATTGCAGTAGGATTGCAGCCCAGGACCTAAAATTAGAACTCTCCTTCATCGTAAAAGAGTTTTATTACAAATGAAAAGCTATTAAACTCGTGAATTTTTCAATGAATTGTAAATTTATGACAGAAATATCAGGTGTATATATTTACGTCTTAACTATCGAAATTTTACTTTCATTCCAGATGCTCTTATGGCTTTTCAAATCCTCTTGTTATATTAAGTAATCTATTAAAAATTTTCAGCCTTGCTATGCAACCATTTCCTATTAGCTTGTAATTGGATTTATATGTACGAAATTGATTATTTTATTTCGGATATATGATGTTAAATCTGATACAGTAAACTCACAGAAAATATTAGTCTAATCTTCAATAATATATCTAATTCACTAAATATATCACTAGTAACCTATAATTTTGAGTTATGATTGTAGTTTAACAGTCAGGCAATTATAGGTCAGTCTTCACTATATACATGGTATCTGAAACGTATTGCCACAATTTTCAGAAACTTGGCACAGATAAGAATCTGAAAATATTGCAGAATCAGTCAGTATTTACTGAAAGAAAATGTGACAGAAAACGTCATTTTATATTCTATTTCTTTATATTCAATGCAAACGAATTCCAAATATTTGAAGGTTTTAAGCGATAATTAAAATAGAAATTTTTAAAAATCAGCAATTCATATGACTGAAACAAATACAAATCCATTAAGCCTTCAAAAAATATATTCCACTGCATCTATATATATATATAAGAGAAAGTCATTCATTAACTCATCACGGAATCTTCCAAACCACTAGGACTAAAAACGTGAAATTTGACTGATGGTTGATTCTTGGGTAATAAGTGCTCACTAAGAAAGGATTTTTTGAACTTTTAATTAGAATTTTAACTAATTAAAAATTACCCTAAATTTTACCGTTTTCCTGCAATGACTTCGGGGAATAGTATTGCACAAAAACCACTATAACATCATCTTAAGTTTTAAAAAAATAGTTTTCAATGTCACCAATTTCATACCCATGCGGGATTCTGTTTAATTTTAATTAATTTTTCAAACGCAATTTCTTACAATGCTTTTATTGTTTTCACAAATTTCTTCTTTCATTTCTTCTTTTACGAATACTTTCTGATTCTTTCGTATTTAATTTATACATACATTCTTCATACTTATTAACTGGAATAATTTAATTAATTCTTTTTCTCCTTGCTGGGAAATTGAAAGTCGGATATTGTAACTCAATCTACTACGTTAGTTAAATCTACAATTGTGGATGTAGAAATTCGTGTGATTAACGGATTACATCCATTGCAGAATCGTAAAAATGTAGGTTTTCGACGTGTGCCTCTTTTCCTGTTCTATCTGGTGCACGGTGACATTTTATTGATGGCTGAAATTCGGGCTCATATTTTGAATTATGTGTCCAACAACTGAAAAGAGGTTCAAGGGCTTTACTGTGCAGAGGTCAGGGGCTTTCTGTGGTTTTAAACGTCAATACTTTGCAGAAATGTCATAGCCTGATTTTTTTATTAATTAAAAACTATGCTTCCATATTTATTGTAATATTTTATATAAAAGTATTTTTTATATTATAACTAATAGTCATGAAGTGGACGAAGTCGCCGGCATCAGCTAGTTTCACATATTCACGAATCTTTAATTTGGTTGTATTACAGTTATGAATTTTGGGAGGTTTCCCTGTCACATAACGATTTGCTCGATATTGTATAATATTGAACAATATTCGCAGTGTTCTATAAATTGATCTGGACCAATCAACGCTCTACGAACGGGCATGTGATGTGGCGTAGTAATAGTATTGTATAATATTATTCAATACCATATAATATTATATAATAACAAACAATATTATACAGTGCAACTTGGGATGATGCTTTATGAGGATCCATTAACATTATATGTGTAAAACCAAGAGAAGAATTTAAATAATAATATTTAATTTAATGATACATAATTCTAGTGCACGATCCTCGAAGTATATATAAGGGAAAATTTTTCAAACACCCTTCTCCTTATACTAAGGAATAAGCATCTATACAGTAAACAAAGAGTTTTAATTCCTATACAATAAAATAATTTAAACCAGATTTCATTCATATATTTGCATTTATTTATTAATAATATAGGCAAAAATAAAACGTTCTTAACATTATTGGATTTCAAAATGCCACACGCTTAATGAAGATGTTTTTCTAAATTTCTCATGAATATTTATTTATGCACCATATTTCACACATTTGACATATTTAAAATTACAATATTGGTATCAGAAACAGAAATACTTTTTAATTCTCTAAATGCTTGGGCTTAATATATAATTATAATCATTAATAAAAATATATGAAAGGTATGAAAATGTTACAGAACAAATGAACACTTCACTTTAACCCTCTGACCACTGAGGGTTCTCAAAGAACAACAGCAGTTACAAAAAAACCTTACTTAAACTTAAAAACTTCGAGAAACAAAAGAGTCACGCGAGTAAAGTACTCCTACGCCTTTAACATCAGAGGCTGTTTGAAAAGACAGCCTCTCGTCGTTTTTTATTAACCAACGACAGTCAGTTCAAAAATGCGATTTCAATCTTTTTCCGTTGTCTTACCGCCTACTGCATCCTTAACAGCACATAAATAAAACAATTATTCACTAGTTCTTCATAACAAAGACCAGAAAAGACTGTCTGCATAGACTGCTAAACCAATATCTTGATCGCTGCAATGCCGAGTCTTTTCCTTACGAAAAGAAAAGCACTGTATATGCATTGGCTTTTGTTCTTCAATTTATTTGCTTTTAGTCGTCACGTGACTTTCATGGCGAATGCTATCAAGACCTGATCATCAATGAAGGGTATCACGTATCTCCTCTATTCTCGGAATGGAGTTGAGGTTGTGACGTATGCTGAATCCATTTACTCTGCAGGCAACGACGATTACACTTCATACTTTTATTCCGTCTTGTGTTTCTTTTTACGTGAGAACACTGGAGCGTTGCCTTGTCCACAGTTAATCGAGGAGACGTGAGGGAATAAAAATTTTGTTTGATTCAATTATTGTTCCTAAACAATTGGAGGACAGAAGTCGCAAATGGGATACATATCAGAGTGAGATCTAATGCATGTGGATTTTAGTTAGACCCATCAAGGCAGCAGTTACTGAATTCTTGCTTTAATTTGCAAAATTGTCAAACCGAGGCTTATTATGAAAATAATACTAGAAAAGAAATAAATTATTTTTGTATATAGGGCGACCACAAAAGTCCCTTACCACCCTTTTAACTACCGAATGGCTGCAGCTATCTTCATAAGAATGGTGTCTAGGCATGGTAAAGTGACTATGCGGTACTCGATGAAACCACTTACAGCGCCATCTGGTTGAAAACGGTGGAGTTAGAGTTATTATCTCTAAAACGGTACAAGTTAGAGGAAGAAAGTGAAGTATAAAGTTGTAGAGCATCATCGATTTAGTACAAAAAGACACCTTGTGGGGGTAAATGCCTAGAGCAGAACGCTTGAAACGCGCATTTGTTTGTTCGCGATTTCCTACACTGGCACGTGACAAAACATTCTTAGAAAGAAAAAAAAACTAGTTATCTCAAGATTTGATTATAAATTACAAGCGATACCACTGTGCTACGTTGGAGGCTCGTTTATCTTCCGAAAGATAATCTTTTCTCCTTTCGTTCAAATTTCGTGACGTCACAGTTTCGGAAGCCGCAAACAAACAAATGTGCATTTTAAGCGTTCTGTTTTTAGCATTCATGACTATAAGGTGTCTTTTTGTACTAAACCGATGATGCTGTACAACTTTGTAATTCACTATTACCCTGTATCTCGGAAATAATAACGCTAACTCCACTGTTTTCCACCAGGTGGCACTGCAAGTGGTTTCATCCAGTAGATCATAGTCACTTTACCATGCCTAGACACCGCTCTTATGAAGATAGCTGCAACCATTTGTTAGTTAAGAGGGTGGTAAGGAACTTTAGTGGGCACCCAGTAAGCTCATCTTCTTCAAATAAAAAATAAAATTACAAAGGTTTGTATTCATAAAAATTACAATAAATTATCAAAATTAAGGTAGTGGTTTTCTTACTAAAGTCCTACATTCGGCAGTTCGAGTATCTTTGTGTATGTTTAAATAAATAGTTACAGCTATACACAATTTCATGCTTTTGAGATCCATTATATCGGATTCCCTGCTATGCATTTGTCAGACACTTTCGTTTAAGCCTATAAAAATTGAAAAAAATAAAATATCAATTAACACAGCATCTTCAAAGAGAAAAATTAAGCCGGAAAAGACATGTACCACTTATAACTTTAAAACACATATTATTATATATGAAGATATTGAGTGAATAAATGTCGTTCCATCTTGCATAATCGTTGTCTTTTAGAGCACTCTTTGCATAGAACTGATTCTGGGGACATTTGTATTTGATAGAGTTGATATCAAATTTTAATGACTAGTATGTGACATAATTTAAAAGTGTGAGTAATAAATATGTTTATCTCATTCAAAAATACCAAGTTTTGTGCCAATAGAACTCCATTTGTAGGAGTTTCTTTTTCCATATTTTCTTTAAAAAACTACAATCAAAAAGTAGCGTTTGCTGTTGGAAACGTATAGTGAACATGTTTCGTGGAGCACAACTTGCAAAGAGTGGATGCGATGGTTTAAAAATTATGATTTTGATGCAAAGAACAACAGTACCAAACCACCAAAAGCTTACAACATGAAGAATCGAAATATTGCTAAATGCAAGTTAAAACTAAACTTAATTCGAATAGAATTTGAACGAAGAACGATGCAAAAACTTTAGAGTTTGCTGAAAGACACGATAAGTTTATTTTCTGACATAACAATGCTCTTCCACGAGTTTTAGGTATTTTAAGAAAACTTTCGAAGGCCTTCCCGTCGTATTTATGAAATGTTCCGTCGAATTATGATTTGTTTCAACTTACGAAAAGCGGTTAAATTCTTATGAAATTATGGAAAATTGGAAGATATGTTCCGAAACTAGCAGTATTCTTCCTTCAACCCTGGAATCTGTTTGTTGTCTGGCAAAGGGGAGTATACTGTAACTTCTGATGAAAATTTCATTGAAGAATTTTTTTTTTTCATTTTCGAAGCAAACCAGCATCTTTAATTTACTTGGAAAAGGAAGGAATTAAATATATACACACACTCTAAATATAAACAGTAAGTGTAAAAAGTAGTCCTTTTCACATATAATGTTAAGTATTATTGATGCGAAATTCTTTACTTCTGTTTAGTTCAGAAGACACCTCTTAACGTTTCAACAAAATATTCAAAATAAAATAACTAATAATTTATTATATGTTATTAATCTTAGCATCATCAATGAATATGAGTCTTCAAAAATGCTATTATTAATTTACGATACTGCGTTGACAGCGTATCATAATTTTAAACAAGATCGTAAAACTTTCATATTGGGTACCATAAAAGTTGGGTACCATAAAGTGTTCAAATATTTTTCAATCAAAGCATATATTACCGCATTTAAATTGAATTATTTTGATATTCTCCTACAATTAGAGACGACAAACTAGGTGTAGCCACACGTGTCTTCCCGTAGAATTACAAAGGAACTTATGTGTCTTCCACGTGAGATAGAATTACATATTCTTTTCTCCAGATGATTTTAATCGATAATTCACAAATATTACTGAGCTTAATTCTAGTTTCAACTCATTTTTCTAAATCTGTATATCAATATTTAATGATATTTTATCTACGAATTCTATCGATAAAGGATGATTTTATGTGGCTAATTATTTATCGAACAGTTCAAGAAAATGTCGTTGGTCAGAATGCTGGCCGAAAAATAATTATGCTTTCTAATTAATAGTTAATTATCTCTTTTCCATTTTTGAATGATTCTTAATAAATTTGTGACTGATTCAGTTATTATTAGTTACGGTTTTCATTGACGCTTGAGGATAGAGTTCTCCCCTACATTAGTATTTCTGATGTCTTCCATTTTAGTTGATGTTAATACCCTGAATCATATTCCGCCCACTGTGTACCCACCACCGCCAATCATTCTATCTTGGGTAAAAAATATTTGTTGAAGCGTATGAGATGCCTTGTAAATTGCCAAAGCATGCAGCCGTCATGTAAAAGCTATTGATCAAACTGCTGTTGAGGTCAATACAAATATACTTTTAGCCAACTTGTTATGTTAGGCGATTCGCTGCTGCAACCATTAAATTACCGTTGGATCTTCATGGTTATGACTCTTACTATAGGTGAAATAACCGTAATAAATCTTAACTGTTTAAGGAATAGACAACCTATTATAGTGAGCACTTTGTATATCGTTCGTGAAATATTTTCTATGCTTCTTGATATTTTATATCTGAAATAAATAGCTGAAATTTTCATTTGACATTTTTTGTTGAATACATAAAGACATACTAATTATTTTACTCAGTTCCTGATTATTTTCTATTTGCGGATAAAATTCAGATATTAGAGAAAAAGCGCCTTTTTATATACGAAGATTGTGTAGAACAAAGAATTTTAATATATATCTAGATAATAGAAGACAGAGAAACACCAAATTGCCCTGAGAAATGAAGATTACTATTCTAAAATAAGCTTTGAGAAACTGTATTCATCGTAAGGGAATTTAGTTGGTGATAGACACCGTACTTTGATTTGGAATAAACGTTATAAACGAGGCTGCCAAATCCTACGCCCCACAAGAAAAGTTCTCAATAGAGAAGAAAACCTTTGAATATCAAATATTTGATTGTTTGCATTCTCTGCATGCTTCATAGCAGGTATATGAATGCTATACAACGAAATAAGATTCCTAATGAGAATTTCACATCTCGCAAGGTGTAGATTCATGTAAATGAATCAAACCGTGAGATTTGTAAAGAATGTTTTCTTAAATATATAATGAATGGAGAAGAAGTGAATAGATCTGTCAGTTCTAGTATAATATTTTGACTTAGGGCTATCTGTACATTTAAGATCAAACGAGAACTGACTATTTTATAACATTTGCTAGCGATTACAGTCCACCCTAACATAATTGCCAAAATAAAAAAAATAATCTCAAATACATTTTATTGCCTCAGAAGAAAACTTTTGAATCTCAAATGTTTGTATACTCTGCAGGTTTCATAACAGGTATACGAATGATATAAAACGAAGTAAGAGTCCTAATGAGTATTTCACATATCTCAATGTGTATATCAATGTAAATGAACCAAACCGTGAACTTTCTACAAAATGTGTTCTTAAATATATGATGACCGGAGGAGTGAATAGATCGGTCAGATCTATTTTAATCCTATGACTTACGGCTACATGTGAATTTAAGATGAAACGCGAAGTGATCCATTTATAACATTTGATACCGACTCCAGTCCAAGGTAACATAATTTGCAAAATAAAAAGACAATGTCAAATGCATTTTATTGCTGTGAAAACAAATTCTCAACGTTCAATTATAAACATTATTTGCAGTTTTAAAAAGTAGTTATTTTTTTAGATAAATGGTTGAATTTTTTAGAAGCGCTACTTCTGAAATAGTGACTTTAGAGAACATTCATATAAAACAAACAGAAAGACACACCCATCATTGCCAAACCATCCGGGTTCATATAAAAAAATAAAAATTAATGTTTTTACGTTACAATGTCTGAAATATGAGCCACATAAAATAGCACAAATAATTTTTTTTAATTAGAAATTTTGCACTGATTTATTTTAGTTCTAAAATACATTATTCATCGTTATAAAATTTACCCAGATTTGATGCCGCTTAATTCAGCAAATTCAAAGAATAAGTTGCTTAATTATGAACATTATAATTGATATCGCAATTGATAAAGTCTAAGAAAATTACTTTAATCATCAAATATATAGAAGTCACTTTGCAATCGTGATCCTGCATCATCAAAAATTAATTGTTTATTTATGCTAATTTCATTAATTAAGTTTAGTAACTAAAACGTTTCAACCATAAAGGCATTTGATGTTATTACCGAAGTCGGGAAATATCTTGAATATATAATGGGAACTAAGATTAAACTGTACGTCAAGAAAAAGTAACAATTCTCTTTGGACCCTAACCAAACAAAGCATTTTTGCGAAAAAATTGAATCCTTTCTATCAACTTAAAACTATGTAAGCAAATCATCATGTTGCATAACTTGCAAAGATTAAACATGAGCCTTTTTTCAAGTTCTCAACTTCATTAACACGTAACATTTTCAACTTT
>BGPR01000221.1:826984-863849 GCA_013235015.1 Araneus ventricosus
CTTTCTTTTCCTTCTTTTCTCATTTCCTTTCTTTTCCTTCTTTTCTCATTTCCTTTCTTTTCCTTCTTCTTTCCTTTCCTTTTATTTTCATTTCATTAATTCTTCCACAATATGACACGTTTTGCGCTTATTTTCATCAAAAATAGCAGGAAAGTATGCAGTTTGTATCAGTTCATCTATCCGTTGACCAGTTTTGTCAAAATTTGATACAGATCTATAATTTTGATCTGAAGACCACATACAAAATTTTACTCAGCCAGATCGTTGCAGTTTTGAATTATTGTGTTCACTTGACCAGAGACAAAATATAAGCATACAATGCAATCTTTGACAAACTGCACCAAAATTTGATTCAGATCTACAATTTTCTTGTTAAGTCATGTCAAATTTCATTCATTGAGTTCTGGAGAGGTTTTTCTTCATATACACACGTACAGACTTTTCATTGACGTATTTGATCCAAAATTTGATAATATGCTATAAATCTGGTTATATGAATACATACCAAATTGTATCCATCCATCCTCTTAGTGTAAAGAACACATACTAAATTTTGTGCTTCTAGATCACAGGAGTTTCAAGTTATCATGCTCCCAAGGAGAGATAGGCATAATTCCAAATATGGCATTTCAAACTCAGAGAGGTGCAAAACGTGAAGATTAAATCAAAATTTGAAGGTGAAAAATTTTCGATTATAGTACTTTTTATAAGCTTTTATTCAACTTGACTGTCGTGTTCGCAAATCTTGAGATCGATTCCTTACCCATTTCCAATCGAGCTACAGCTTTGAAATTTAGTACAGTGTTGAGTTTCCGGTGACAATACAATATTATGCAAAAAATTTGCAATCTATACCTATTTTAAACCTAACAAAATGATATTAAAATTTTAGCGATATATTTGAGAGATAAAGTTTGGAAAGTGGTAACCTCACGTTACGTAGAGTTGTAACACCACCACGAAGCTAACAGAGAATACGCTATACTTCCTGGGCTGCACCGATGAATGACGAAATAGCTCGTGTTTCTACGCGTCTTGGGCTTACTTTCTATTAGAATTCGCCAATAACCAAATTTTTCTTATACTTCGTGTGCTCTAAACGTTTCGCACTCAAAGCAAAAAGAGAAAGTTGTGTAGATCAATTCTCTCTTTTTAATATTTCATTGTTGATAATAATTGTAAGTTATCACGTAATATATTACGGATTTACAGTTCAGAAAGTTAATGTCATTAAATCATTTTAAAAATGCAATTGTACATACGTATATAATAATTTTAATGCGTTTTATATTGGAGAATTCAATAATTGAATTTGATTTACTATGCCTAATATGTCGTGTCAGCCGACACTAAAAAGTAGAAAATAAAATAAATAGAAAAATAATTTTAAGGTATGAGCTTTTATTCAAAATGCACTTTAAATCAGAAAATACGTTTGCATATGATAATTTTGTCAAAATGCACTCAAAAGTAGAAACCAATTTTTCTGATTTCAATAAAATGCATAGTTCGAATAAAAGCGTGGGCGCCTTTAGCTTCTAGGAAAATTCCATTTGTTTAAGGAAATATGCACAAAATATAAGGTGCTATATAAGACGCCCACGCTTTTATTCGAACCATGTATTTTATTACAATCAGAAAAAATATTTTTTACTTTTGAGTTCATTTTGACAAAATTATAATGTGTAAACGTATATTCTCATTTAAAGAGCATTTTGAATAAAAGCTTATAAATTACATATTTTTTATTTATTTTATTCCTTGTATTCTACTTTGTGCGAGAGCCTACAGAAGATTCAATTGGTTCATTCTCATGAAAAAATTAAAAATAGCTAAAAAAAGTTTAATTTTACAAAAGTATGTAAAAAAAATCTTAAAAATTACATGGATGTTTCCATTTAAGCATAATAAATAACCTTATATTAGTGGTCAAGTTTTCTATTTTATTTTTCACTGTCTCTTATTTTAAAATTATTGACCTGTCTGCAAAGGAGATATGACAGTCAACGTAACTTTTACATTTTAAACGAAAGCATAATTAACTAATTATTAGGCAGATTTGGTACAGGTTTATTTCTTATAATTAAACAATAAAATTAGTTACTAAAAACCAGCGCAAGAAAACTTAACATTTTAAAATAAATAGCACTTTTTAAATAATGATACTCACTGACTTACTTTTTACAAACAATTTCAAATAAATGAAAGTCAACATTTTGTAAGAAAGGAATCAATTATATACTATATTAAGGAATATCATATATTTATTTATTAATAAACAATCTACTAAGTCTCTTATTAAATTTTTTCTACTCTCTTCTCTTCTGAATTTGAAAATCTGACTGCTTTGTCTTTTTAATTTTTGATAGTCCCATTTTTTCTAAAAATACATTTAGTTATTACTATGTTTTATATATTATTGAAGTTTTAATATTATAAATATTCTATATGAATTGTTTACCTTCATTCTTTTCGAGAATATAATTTGAATTTTAATTTTTAAAAAAATACAAAAAAATCACTAAATTTCATAAAAGATATCTACGAAATAACTTTTAATTGATATTATTTTAATTTATCTAATTGCATAGTAATATTTGAGATTTTGTCTCTTTCATTGAGAATGTCACCCTGTCTGGGGAGATGTATTGTCCACGGATGAGACAAAAACTATGTATTGAATTTTTAACTGCTTTGGTTTTTACTTGGCTAAAGGGGTACAATTATTTTTATTAAATTCGATAATAAGCCAATCAAAATTTTGTGTTTTAATTATAAATTAGATTTTACTTAACTTATTTATGATGTTCATGGTGTGGACACTGAGAACCTTACCAAGCTCTAAATGGAACCAATAAATTGGAATATATTCAATATATTCTCAATAGAATGAAAATGTTCCCTTCAATAACGAATTTTCTACCTATCTTATAAACTCTTTCATCATGATTTGGCATGAGCTGCCATTTATGATATTTTTTAAAGTTATTTTCTTTGTTCCGGGAAGGAGACATCTTTAACTGGGGATAAAGTGTAAAAAAATAATTACTAAGTAAAAATAATTTTAAAAAATGTTAGGTTAGACCAAAACTAGAGACTTTAAGCTAGTTAATACTGGAAAAAATGGAATTTTTTAAAAAATTGTTTGAGTACCAGTAAATATTATTTTGAATTTCATGTGTAGGGACGTCCACGGAGGGTACTTTTGTCTTCTACTCATTGAAAAATGAGTTAAATTGTTAGAGCGTTTAAAAAATCATTGGATTTATTCTGTCTCTAAAATTTTGATTCAAATCACCTTCAGCTGAATACAAATCCAAATTCAAATAACTAGGTCCATATAGGCTGAATTTTAGACAATGGCATTTTTATTCAAGAGCGCACACTCCATAAAAATGCAACTCATCTCTTCTTTATTTTCCTAAAAAGCAATACGTTTTTCTTCATAGAATGCCCATTTCCTTAAATAATACTACACAAAAATAATAGACCTTAAGGTTTTCTTATCGCCGATGCGGTTAAGACATACCTTTTATTATATTTTATTTGTTTAAAAAATAATTAAATTTATTCTGTCATTGAAATTTTGATTCAAATCACCTTCAGATGAATACAAATCAAAATTCAAATACCTAGGGGCATATAAACTAAAATTCAGACAATAGCATTTTGATTCAAGAGTGCGAACTCCATGAAAAAACATCTCAAATCTTATTTATTTTTCCAAAAAACAATACCTTTTTATACACAGAATGTCCATTTACTTACATAATACTATACAAAAAAGATAGACTTTAAAATTTTCGGATCGTCGATGCGGTAACGACTTGTTTTACTCTGTTGAATAATGTGGTAGTGACGTTAGTCCATCCTATTTTCCACATGGGGAAGTTGTTTTTTCGCCATTTCTGGGCACTCGTGCGTATAAATGAAAAAAGAGACTTTATTTTTCTTTTTTCTGCGGAGCTTTGAAACCATTCTTTACTTTCGTTTGAGAATGAATTTACTGCATGATAGATTCCCATTTCTTTGTTTTATTAAGTAAAAGAGGTAACTCCGCTCTCCATTATTCCGTTTTAGATCTTATTTGGGGCAACGTTCATTGCATTTTTCTTGGAGCTATAGCTTTTGGTTAGGTTAAAGTGCTGTGGTTGGAGGATACTCTTTCGGTTGTTCTCATGTGAATTGGCTGCTACAAAGCTCGATATGCCGGTAGTGAATCATAAAAAGCGTATACCGTGAATCATTTTTTTGAGAAATGCAGTCTTATTCATATCGGAAATCGTGTTTGCGAAATGCAGATCCTTTACGCATTGGTGAAACTACATCACATATGTAGATTGCTCAATCTTCAAAGAAATTCTTATCTTAAAATATTCAATGTTTAATGTTATCAGCCCACATAAGAAGATTTCACTACGTAAGATCAATGTTATGCATGAGGATTTCTATATATTCGCCAATGCGCATAATGAAATAAGGCGATACATACGTATTATTAAGCTAAGAGTTTTAAAATAAATTTTGAAGGGCTTATTATGAATAAAAATATATAATACTGATGAATACGATTTATTTGGCTTTATTGGTATAGGGAGATATATGATATTATTTTATTAGAGGAAATACTAAAAATTAGAAAGATGCCCTGTTTTCTTTGTATGCGAAAATTTGTCTTTATTTTTTTACCTACACTCCACTCATTTTTGCGAATGCAGGATGATTGAAGGTTGTCTTCAGTTGAGTTTCAAAAAAAAATAATGAAAACCAATAAAACTAAGTTCTACTGAAAAAAATATTGAAGGACCCACATTAAATTTTAATTTGTTGTTCTATAAGGGTTGCTAGTAAAACTCATATTAATCATTTGGTCATGCAAAAAAATTTAAATGCAAGAAAATTGCTGGAAAGATATCCGCAGAACCAGAATCAAAAGATATTTTAATTAATATTTAACACTAAGTCAATCGTTGTCAGAGCTTTTATTAGTTAGAATACTCACACAGGCATCTTGCACTCCAGTGAGCAAATTCTTGCTGTGGAAGGAAATATAAATAGTGGGAAAATACAGCAAAATGAGATATATTAATAAGCAAAAAATATTTGATTTATAGCTATGGAGCCCTATCATATTCTGAATCCCATCTCAAATGTTCCTAATATAAATCTCGATAGATTTATTTTTGAAACTCTAAAAATGATACATCTTACAGTGAAATATAATGACGATATCCAATGCTTTGCATAATATTCTATTAAAATTTTAGAAATTTTCTTTAAATATGGTTAAACTTTTCTGTTGTGCTTAGTACTTGAAAGTCTAGAATAACTAAAGTTAAGGGTAGAACGGCTTCTACTAATCTAAAGCATAAAAGTAATAATCTACTCGATAAAGAGTCGAT
Source organism: Araneus ventricosus (assembly GCA_013235015.1). NCBI lineage: Eukaryota > Metazoa > Arthropoda > Arachnida > Araneae > Araneidae > Araneus > Araneus ventricosus. The sequence continues at coordinate 832,387 of BGPR01000221.1, forward strand.
TTAATTAACTTGAATGGCACCCATAATATAACGATATTTGAATATCAGAAACTTCCCGAAATGCTAATAAAAAAAATCACAAAAATCAAATTATTATCATTCCCATCATTTTTGTTTTAAGTGAAAAATTTTCATTAAATTTAAAATTACTTCATCTAAATAATATTAAAATTATCACTTAGTTTTTCTCCCTGTTAAATTTTAAATTTGAATTTTCCCGAAGTTCTATTTCCCTAATGATGCTTCAGGATATTCCAATAATTTTATCACCATCACCATCAAGTATGTTTTTCAATCACAGTCCCAGAACTCTTCAATCTAATTTTCGTGGCTTTTTTCTGATGGCATCGAGATTTATGTGAGTGTCAAACTAAATTTTAACAAACATGAAAACGAATTCATAATTTAATCTCACAGTAGGAATTAAAAAAAAGTGCCGAACTGCGTGAAAAATGTATACTACACAATAATTCAGAATTCCTACTGTATTTATCCATTAAAGTACTTTTTACTTTTATTTAACGTACTTGTTTCCTTCTAAAATTAAAAAAAATAATCTTTTGGAAATATATGTATTTATTTCCACAATCGATGTCAAAATCACATTTTCTATACGTTTCAGTTTTAATGCAATTTAACATTCTAAAAACTCTCGTTCCCAACCTAAGTGAAATTTTATTTTCACGGAAAGAGCAACTCAAATAATTCTTCATATTATCAGCACCTTTTCACGTCTCTTGTTTTTCCTCTTCTATAATATACTTCTAAAAACAAAAACAACGATTCTCACGAAAAATTCAACGAATCCATTTACATACTGAAAATGCATACAATATTTATACTACACGTAAATTCCCTGCTTTATTCATGAACGGGCAGAAAAAGAGAGCAAAAAATAAAAGAAGGTAAACGCTAGAGTACCTTCGCAAAATTGGCTCTCGCAAAAATTTCTTCAAAGGCGCTGCCTGTTTCAGATGGTAAGAATGCTATGAAAGCGTGTTGAAGCATAGCGTGTTGAAATTTGCGTGGTCCGTCCACATGGTTGAGTTTTCGTTGGGAATATTTTTTTCAGTTTTGCGTTTCATTTTAACAGATTTAGAAAATTTATACTTCTTTTTTTGTTCCAAACATTGAATTTTTAAAGTACTAACATTTTTAATATTTTTCCTATGTATCTGTGGAATCTCCAAAAGTGGAATAAAACCAAATATTGCGATTTTCCTTAAAAATATCTACTAGTGCTTCAAATTTTAGGAATGAACTTGATTTTTACTAGGGTCATCTTTCTCAAGAAAAAGGTACAAATAGCTAAAAAAAAATCTTAAAACATTATGTAAAATATTTTAAAAATTACACGGATGTTTCCATTTAAGCTTAATAAATAACCTTATATTAGTGGTCAAGTTTTCTATTTTAGTTTTCACTGTTTTTTTTATTTTAAAATTTTTTACCTGTCTTCGAAGGAGACATGATAGTGAACGGAAGTTTTACATTTTAAACGAAAGCATAATTGACTAATTATTGGGCAGATTTGGTACAGGTTTATTTCTTATAATTAAACAATAAAATTAGTTATTAAAAACCAGCGCAAGAAAACTTAACATTTTAAAATAAATAGCACATTTTTAAATAATGTCACTGACTGTACATTAGTTAAATAATAATTGCAAACAATTTCAAATAAATGAAAGTCAACATTTTTTAAGAAAGGAATCAATTATATACTATATTAAGGAATATCATATATTTATTTATTAATAAACAATCTAGTAAGTCTCGTAGTAAGATTTTTCTACGGTCTTCTCTTCTGAATTTGAACTGCTGCTGACTGCTTTGTCTTTTTATTATTTGATATTCCCATTTTTTTCTAAAAGGAAAGCCGTAGTGCTTTTTGAAGGCCGCGGTGGCCTAGTGGCAAGGTCTCGACCTCGGGACTGGAGGGTCGCAAGCTCGAAACCCGATTCCACTGAAGATTCGCCGTGTATGGGGCCTGTTGCTCGCTAAATCATACGTAGTGGCCAAACGTCCTCCCCTTGGTGTAGCGTGGAAGCTTGGATAGGGGGGTGCCAGCTCAGGTGTCGTCCTCGTCATATGACAACGGTTCAAAATTAAGAGGTCCGTCCCTAAATAGCCCTAGTGTTGTTTCAAAACAGGACGTTAATATAACCTAACCTAAAAATAAATTTAGCTATTAAAATGTTTTTTATACCTTATTGAAGCTTTAATATTATAATTATTCTATATGAATTGTTTACCTGAATTATTTTCGAGAATATAATTTCAATTTTAATTTTTTTTTCAAAAATGCAAAAGAAAACCACTAAATTTCATAAAAAATTATGTACCAAAGGACTTTTAATTAATATTAGTTTAATTTATCTAACCGTATCATAATTCTTGAGATTTTGTGTCTTTCATTCACAATGCCATCCTCTCTGTGGAAATACATTGTCCAGAAGGAGACAAAAACTAAGTTCTGAAAACTAAACTAAGTGTTTTAATTATAAATTAGATTGTCCTTAACTTATTTATGATGTTCACGGTGTGGACGCTGAGAACTTTACCAAGCTCTAAATGGAACAAATAAATTTGAATATTTTAAAAAATTCGAAATAGAACGAAACTTTTTCCTTAAAGAACAAATTGCTTGCCTCTCTTATAAACTCTTTCATGATGATTTGATATGAGCTGCTATTTAAGACATTTTTTAAAATTATTTTCTTTGTCCATGGAGGGAAACTTAATTTTCCAGGGAGAAAGTTTAAAACTTTATCCCTAAGTAAAAATTATACATTAAAAAAATATTAAGTTAGACTTTAACTAGAGACTTTAAATTAGTTAATACTGAAGAAAAAAGGTAAAAAAAATACTTTAATTGTTTCAGTATCAGTAAAAATTATCTTGTGTTTCAGATGTAGGGACGTCCACGGAGGGATCTTATGTCTTACATTCGTTGAAAAATGAGAGTAAAATAGTGAAACTCTTTTAGTGGAAACGAATTTGATATATATATTCTATGAGCTATTCAATATTTGAAATATTGAATAGCTTCCTTAAAACCTAAATTATACATATGAACAAAAATATTAACACATTTGTTGCACTTTCTAATTGCTATCACCCCGGACTGTAAAAAGCACCTTTTCTTGAAAATGGCCCCTTTATTTTCGGAACTCAACAAGAAACTATTAAACCATTGTAACGACCACAGGCATAAGGATTTATTTTATTTCATTAATATGTCGAGACGTGACAAGAAAATCAATAAAAAAATCAAACACGGTCCAAGCGCCCATACCTGTCACTTTAAAATGATACTTCATGAAAATGATGATAAAAATCATTCATATGCTTATCCATAAAAGTTCAATTATGATCTTAACATTTAAGTTTCAGCGATGAAATTTCAAAATGATATTTGAGAAAACAATGTGTTTTAAAAACAAAAATTAACCCATTATATTCAAAAGAACATTTTGTTTACCAGATGTTACACAAGCTGATCAAAAAATAAATAACAATAAAAAATAAATTAATTAAACTACACTCAAACGCTTCGATGCAGACCCTTAGGTTATTTGAATTCATTCCCTCAATGGAGTTTTCCCACTCTTTCAGGAGCCATCGGTCGAATAGAAGAACCGGGAAAAGTTAATTCCATCAAAAATGTTAAAACTGTTTCTGGCTAAATTTAATTTCCTTGGCCGCAGTTATTTCGATTGCCTTTTTTGGGCTTCGCAGAAAATATTAATGGTGGCAGTGCCAGGGTCGTCAAAATTTAATTACGCCTGAAGAAAATGTTTTCAGATTCAGTGGTAAAATAAGAGAGCCACAACTGTTTTATTTCACAAGGATAAAACGTGATCTAAAAGAGCGTTCGTTTGAATTTCAGATTTCTGAAAAAAATTATCTATGGTGGGAAGAAAATCCCTATTTTTCCCCTCCAATTTTCTTAAGGGAAGCAGACAAGCCATATTTCTCTCGATCAGAAATTATGCTCTAAGTCATTTATCAATTTTATCATTTTCTTCCTTCCGTTAGGGCAAGCAACATGAGGTATTTATTTCCTTTAGTACGTAAGAAGAAAAAAATACTTTTTTTCCCATTCAGATATAAAATATCTCCCTTGATACTTCGTACCTTTTCAGATTATTCGTTAATATTGATAATTATATAAAGTGCGAATATTTCATTAACACGAATAGCAAATTGTCAATTAGCGACAGTCCTGAAATGACATGGGCTTTTTGGTATTCCTTATGATATCATTCAAATTATTTTGAAATATGATTATTACCCTTTTTCTCGAACAAACAGTTTTTTTATATGTACATAGCTAAATCATAAAGATAAATTTAATTTGGAATAAATCTGTCGTGTAGATATTAAATTCATACTTGCAGCGAAAACACACCAGTAACACTTTTTTATGGTTATGGTATTATAAATTTAATTTAAACAAGGAACACTGTTGATAAGATGGTGTATTTGATCGGTTTGCATTAGGGATGACCGACTGAATGATAGTTTTTGAAATTCCAACATTTATTGAGTGATTTCTTCCACCTCGCGCATAAAATATGCCAAAATCTAGGGTGGGGCGTTTTTATTCACACTATTTTGGAACTTATTAGTTTACTTTTAAATTATTTCTTTTCTGGTAACAATATTATGCCAGCATTTAACAATAAAATACATTGTTAACATTACCATTGTTATTAATCATTAATATTACCATTNTTAACAATCATTGTTGACATTACCATTAACTATTGTTAACATTGTTATCATTATTAACATTGCTAACATTACCATTATTAACATTGTTACCATTATTAACATTGCCATTACATATTGTTAACATTAACTAATAAAATACATTGTTAACACTTTTTTTGAATAATTAGCAATGTTTTATCAGATTCATGTCCTGATGAATACTTAACGTAGACGAAATACGTCCACTCATGAATTTACACCTTCCTTTCTAACCCGTTTCAAATTTGGCATTTACCCAATTTGGCACAATAAATATGCATCAGTTTACAATGTGCATGGTGGATCTTCTGTGTGGATAAGTGTCTAAAATGTAATCACATCCAGCCACGAGGCCGACATTCTGTCATATAAGGGAAAGATGCACATTTCTATGTCTTGCGTACCAGATTCTCATGTATGGTGGATCGTCAGTGTAATCAGGCCTATAGCAAGAAATCTTGCAGGTATGAAGTCACAGCCTATTACCAGAGAAAGAGATGCCTGTAGATTTAATGTGTATTAAGACCACATAAAATGTGAAACTTCTATACAGTCAGGCCTTGAACATGAAATCCTCCATAAACATGAGAACTGTCACCAGGTAAAATGGAACATTTAGATTTAATGTGTACGGTTCACATATTACATGGTGGATCTTCTTTGCAGCTTGGCATGTACCAGGAAACCATTCAGCCACTTATCCGGCACTTTGTCACCAGGAAAACAAATGAACATAGTGCCGGGAAAAAGATGGGCTTGTCCTGATTAAATTACCCAAATATTCACAATTTATTTTTCAAATTTGAAAACAATTACCATTTTATTACTCGAATAAACCTATTATATCCCACTTTTCATGATAAATAATTTGTTTATTTTCAGCACAGGAGAATCAATCGAAAGGTAGTGAGAAATTATCAAGAGAAACCAAATTAAAAAATTATATAAAAATCATTACTGCATTATAAGAAAGTTTTATGAAAAGGATTGCACATACGTCCATTTTGAAAAGAAATTTAGGCGCATTTATATACTGTTCGCAAAAATGAGTCCTAAATCCGTATAAATGGTGGTTAGTTCTCTATTGAATGTTTCATATTTTCGAATTTTTGTCTAATTTCCAAACCTTCAACAAAGTGACATTCATTGATTTCAATCCTACATTTGAAAATGAAAAGTTCAGCAATAGACTTGGAATAGAATGCAGGTTTTGTGATTAATTCTGGCTACCCGTTAATCAAAGTTAAATAAAATTAACAGAGAGCAAATAAATGTTAAAAGTTGACTTCGAGGTTAAAAAGAGCATATGGAGGTAAGTCAGTATTGTAATTTTAATCTTTAAGTAAGATAACTTTTTGGTTGCTCTTCCCAACCATAAATAGTGTTCAAGAGACTAAAAGAGATTTTTCTGAGACTTACAACACAGCAAAAAAATCTGATATTAATGAAGCTCTTGATAAAATTGAAATCAAGCGAAATATTGAAAACATATTTTTAACTTTACAGTTGTTCGCATTTTTTGTATTAAATAACACAAACTAAAACATGTTCATAGGAAACTTTTCTGAATTCTCCATAATTACTATCTCCTGGAGCTCTCTTTTGTCGCTGAAGATTAATGAGTTCTTGAAAAAAATGCAACATTCATTAAGGGCTCATTTAAAACAAAAGATTATTTAGTGATATTTTTTCTTTTACTTTTCATTAAAAGGAAGCAATTAAGATTCAATGTTGTTTGTAAAGAAACGTCCTTCACACGTTTACAGTTTCAAAAATTTTTAAGAACATGCTCCTGATTGTCAACGTAAGATATTTTTAACTTAAACATTAATCACAACGTGTTGTGAGGAATTGTTTAGAAAAACATAAAAGCGTATGAAGAAATGTAGTTGGAAATCGTTGCTGCTTCACTAAATGCAATTTATCTCTTTCCTTAACGTTTTTAAAAAGGAAGAAGAGCAAAAAGGTTTCATTTTAAATCCTGCGCTTTAAAGGAAGACTCGAGAATTTCAAAATTTAATTAAAGTAAACACAGTTAAAGTAATCTCATGTGTTTGAAATAATTTTCCGTTTGCATGCGAATTACACTTACGTTTATTTCTCTGTTTGGAATTAAAGCAGCTTCGAGGATTATTTCCGGTTTCTCCCAATATATTTATTTTTTGATATTTTGATGAAGTAAAGGATGAAAAAGGGACGAAATTTCATTAATTTAAAGCAGCCTGAGGCAATGCATCCTAATTGAAATTATGTAAATTAAATTGAATCGATTTCTTATGGCATACTTTTTTTACTTTCAATGGGAATTTAAAGTTATAAAAGTATCTTTATACTTTTAATCACAATTTCAATTTTTTCTGATATACTTAAATGTAAGTAAATTTATTTAATCTCTACAAATTTGTACTAAAACTGTTTCCTAATCCTTAAACAAGATTTTACATGTTAATTTTATCCACATAAATTTAAAATTCTTTTTTATAACTACTTTATTTAATTCCTAAAAACCTGTAAAATATTAATTTTATAAATACTTTCTAATTAATACTCTTTATTACTCATGTAATTAAGTTAACGTAAATATTTAAAATATAAACTAATATGAGCATTTTAAAGGGTTTTTCAGCAACTGGGTTAAAGATGTTTTGTAATTTATAGGAAATATGAATAAAAGAAATGAATATGTATATTAACATCAACAAAAACTAAATGGGAAAGAAATCCTGTTTATGCAGAAAATGTAGTTCAAATAAGTGGCAATTTCAGCATATGTTGAAAACTCTAATCTCAATTCTTAAAGTCCAAGTACAACGAAAATGATAATAAACAAGTCTTTCTGCCAAACTAAATAGCTTCGCTTTCAGTAAAATTATCTGACAGATAAATTTTCGTAAAGAAAGAAAATATGTAAATGTCAGACACTGCGTTACACTGTCAAAAACTTAATATTAAACTTAAAGAGAAAACACATTTAAAAGAAACTTTGTTTCGTTTCCAAACTTATCTACTTTTCTTTTCAGTGATCTAATGAAACATTTATTTTTTTTGAAAAATTAATTACTTTTTGATTCTTGTGAAATTACTTTTTCTAATATAATATGAAAAATCTCTCCCAAGAATGTCTTCCAGGGACTTCTAATTCGGCTAACACGGCGGAGAAACAGAACCAAATTACCATCATCTTCAAAGATCGCGGGGTTTTCTTGTCCAAAATTGCTTTTAAATTAGCATCGGAAATAGATTCGTTTTCCAAGGTTTCTAACTTGTTAAAAGTCGGTCTTTCTCTCGCTCACAACTCACTCTCCCGATTCGTCACGGAAAGATCCGAATTCCCTAATGCGAGAAGTTCCGAGTTCAAACGACTCTTAACGAAAACGCACTTCTGCATCACTGGAGAGTTCCCGAAATGTGACTCAATCTATTTAGAAATTTCCTTTTACTGGCATTACTACCGCTCGAAACCTTATTCCTCCGAATTGCTATAGATAAGTAGTTTTGAGACTTAAGCGAATTAGCTGGGTGTGAGTAGCTTAAAAGCTTTTTATTTGTTTCTGCGTTAAGAATTTAAAAAGTATTTTAAGGATGCTTCCTCAGAGAATATTTAAATGGAATATACTTTTTCTTCTTCCTTTCTTTTCTTCACACCTTAAATTTCTCACTTTTTTGTTATTTATTCTCTTTTCTGTTGCTTTTGTTTGATTTGTGAAACATTTTAAAGCTCTTCAGTGGTTATTTTATTTTTCTTCTCCCAGGATCTTTCGAAATGCATGAGGAATTCTGATTAATTTGGCAAATATCTAATTTGGTAGTTTCCTTCAGAGTCTGTTTACATGTATCTTGTCTTAAATAAAAATGTAGGGAAATACTTCTTAAGTGCTTTCTTCCTTTAATAAGAAGAATAGCAAAATTCAGTATAAATTAGATTTAAGGTGTCTCGGTTTGTTTAAGAGGGTCTGTCTCAGAAAAGTCGTCTAGAGCTCTGAATTCGTCTGTTAATAGAACAAACACTATTAGCACTATTTTTCTTGCAAAAATAAATCAAATTGAAAAAAGAAATAAAAATTCTCTTGGATTTAATATATTTTTTATATCTTATACAGAAATCTACTGAGTAATCATATATTTTACCATAGAAAGGTAACCTTTGAACAAGTGTTTGAAGATAAAAGGTGTCCCAGGTTTGCTAAGAAATAAAATATCACCTTGAATTCCTACAGAAAAAATTGTGCCAGCCCGTCCTTTTTGCAGCTGTGTGAAAACTGTTCCTGCAGGGGACAGAAGTGGCAAATTCCTCGAGGTCCGGCTCAAGGGGCAGGACGCCTGCACAGGATACAGAATTTTTTTTAATTTTTCTGTGTATTTATTTCTATTCATGACTTATGAGTCCGGGATTAGTTGAACTATATTTTTGCATGTATTTACTATGAATATAAAGCTCAAACATTCTCATTATATTGTTACGAACATGTAAAGTCGCTTCCCAACAATGTTAATCTTATGGTTGGGAAGAGAGTTCTACAGGGGGTATGTATGGAGATACCGGGGGAATGGAGCCATCATCCCCGGACCTTGGCGACAAATTTGCGACCATTTTGGCGACAAAATGTGGGAACTCAAAAGTACTGGAATTTTCTTGATATCTCTATTAGGGGCCGAGATCCATATTTATCCAGATGATTCCATGCGACGTCACGGCCTGCTGGGGAGACTATAAATAGACCGTGCTCGGATGACAGAATCGAGAGTGTGCTTTCATCGACTTGGTGAGTTGATCGTCTTGGAACGTGTTTGATCGACTGGGATCGCCTTTGGAGTGCGAATGTCTTTAGAATCTCTCTTTGCAGTGTTGACAGCAGTGCGAGCTGGTAAGCTGTTAGACTCGGAGCGGTACTGAAAGTGCTATTACTGTAATTATTAGTCAATTGATGTCTCTTTGTGTTGCTAATCTGTGCAAGTGCTGTTTATCCTGTTATCTGCGCTTCGCGTTTTCCTGAGTATTCGTCAATAAAGTGTCTTTCTCCATTATCCTGCTTCTTGAACTGTTTTCACCGTAGAAACACCGGGACGACATTTGCAATGGCATTAATCGGAATTACAATAGGTGGCTAGAAGTCAGATTTCCATAACAATAATTAACGTGACCGGGCAACCGCAAGAAAGACTTCCTTCCGCAGGATAATCACCACAGTCATAAGTCGTAAAGAGGGCTCAGCATGCGAGTACTTTATGCAGGGGTCCGCCTCAGATCTCCGCATCCCTGAGTAAAAATACTTAGGGACTCTTTTCTTCAGTAAAATAATTATAAAATTCAGTATAAATTAGATTTAAGGTGTCTCTGTCCATTTAAAAGAATCTATCGTATAAAAATTCTTCCAGTGTGCCACATTCATCTGTTAACCTATTAACCAAGGACGCGAAATAGCTGTTTGTGAAGCGTTTTCTCTATTAATAGATTAATAGAACAAATACTATTTGCACAGTTTTCCTTCCAAAAAGAAAGTAAAATAATGTCATTTTTCAAACTTATCGGAATTTTTGGTCAGTAAATGGGTACAAATATTTTGCATTGATTTGGACACAAAATTATCGTTTATTAAATATTTCAAACACTCCCTTCATAAAACAAAATTTACGAGCATTAAACTCGGATGTTTAATGGCTCAGAAGATTCCTAGAACAGGGCTAGATTAAGCCCTGTGGGGGACCCAAGGCAGTGAAAACTTTGGGGCCCCCTTTCCGTCTTCCAAACCAGAGATATTTCTTATCGATTTTTATTTAATCTTTATATAAGTAGTGTTAAAGTATTACGACAAGCTGAAATCACAAACATTTAGTTGCGGTTAAACTTCAAGAGACTTGGTTTGAATATAAAAAATTTTAATTTAAAAGCAATTTTTAAAAACCAATTACATTTCTTTTTAACGCATTCTAAATACTCAAATAAAATGTTCGACATGCCTGTTGCCTTGTTAGTCATTCCGCCCATTGGAAATAAAAAAATATTGGACGATACTGTTCTGCAAACGAATTTGAAAACTTATTATTCTGAAATTTAAAAGATATTTGATTTTAATTTGAGTATGGTCGAGTACAGGATCCTTGTATATCAAATGAAACTACAAAATTTAATTAACCACAAAACTATTTCGTAACTCGTGGCCCCCAATGTTGCAGAGCCCTTAAGCAGTTGCCTACTTTGCCTATTTGGCAATCCAGCCCTGCGTAGACGTGAATGCTCTAGTATTCATTTTCATTGTGACACCAAATTACGTGAATGCTCTAGTATTCATTTCCATTGTGAAAACAAATTAGGTGAATTCTACAATATTCAATTTTTCCGTTCAATTCAATATAAAAATAAATAGCCTGTCTATTTATGCAGCTGATCAAAAAGTTTACAGTTAGCGAGCGTGTAAATTTTTTGAAAGATCAAGTCACCAACCAAGTACAAGTTTCTACTATATAAATCAATTTTGTAACGATGCTGTAAGGTCGTCCCATTAGAGGTTTTTATGTTAGCTTCAATTCTTAGGACTCGTAGCGAATACGAAATTATCAGAAAACGAAATTTACTTAATTTTCCAGACAATTGCTTTTACCCATTTCTATGAATTAATAGCCTTAAATGCTTAAAATGACATAAAAAATCGAAAACTATTTTAGAAAATAGAAAAAGGCATTTATACTACTTAAGACATGGTTGATAAAACATTTTGTAGAAGGGTGGGGTGAAGTTTTTTGTGACCTTAGAAACTCCATCAAATGACTGAACTTCTCTATCAGGTATACTTCTGAAGGAAATTTTCGTTACGTTAGAAGTATGCTCCAAGGGAAAATCGTGAATTCGCGTTCTGAGTATTCTTACTCATGAGAAGTACCACTTAGAGGTCTCAAGGTGGTAATAACGAGATGTTTACTTAGTAATCATTTTCAATATAATAAGTCCCATTGGCGGTCCCTCCTAGCTGGCACTTGTGGGTCATTTTAATCAGCATTTTAAATGTTACAACCAGCCATTTTACTGCAGAAGTCGGATGAAGTTAACTAAATAGCGCCAGGAGTTTTCTGGAGCATTTCAATTTAATAAAATAGTAACCTGTAACAGCGACACCATTTCCCGTTATAATTAATACGCAATTTTAATATATTTATTTTTAAAGAAAAATATCCTTTATGACGTTACAGGTTACTATTTTATACAGTGTGACCAGTAATTAACGCGCTGATGTGAAAAATTAAGTTCTCGAAAACTACTGATTCAAAAAATTTTATTTAAATTCTAAAACAAAGTACAATACATGGGAATTAGTTGATTACATGTCCGATTTGCCTTCCATCTATAGCTGTAATATAGCGCAAACGAAGAGCGGAATTCTTCATCACTCGCTGAAGAGTCGAAGTTTCAATGCTTTCAATAACTGTCTGAATCGCAGTTTTCAGGTCTTCGATGCTCTGGGGGTTTCCAGCGTAAACGTTGTCTTTGATATAACCCCACAAAAATGAATCGCAGTGGTTCAGGTCAGGAGAATAGGGTGGCCAATCATTGCCCATATTTTTCGATTTTGGGTGCCCTAAAGCCACAATCCGCTCATTAAAGTGCTCTTCAAGCAGATCAAACACTTCATTGGTACGATGAGGTGTTGCGCCGTCTTGTATGAACCACATGCTTTCGAAATCCGGCTCACTTTGAATTGCTGGAATGAACTGATTTCTAAACGCTTCCACGTATCGTGCAGAATTGACAGTCTGTTCGAAAAAAATCGCTCCAACAATGCCTCGACTCGAAACCGCACACCAAACGGTCACTCGTCGAGGGTATAGGGACTTCTCAATTGCGAAGTGGGGATTCTCGGTGCCCCAAATGCGCCAATTCTGCCTATTCACATACCCATCGAGATGAAAATGGGCCTCATCGCTACTCCAGAGCATATTGACATCAAATTGATCATTCGCAAATTCCAAACGTTGTTCCACTAATTGCTAACTATCGCTGATGAATTTGAATCTTGTACGGAAACAGCTGGCATACGTAAACAAAAGCATATAAAATCTGCAAGACTTTCTTAAATTTTAATTTAATTTTTATGTAATCATTCTAATAGATTTACGAGCGTTATTTTTAAATATAAATAATGTTATAGTTTAATTGTTATAATGACCGTTGTCCATTACTTACCAGCGTAACTGGCAAATATTTGCAAATTTCAATCATTCCAGATATTCGTTGTACTTGGACTGCAAACCCTAATCTCACTGAATTTTCTTCGCTGCCAAATGATAAGGTAAGAAGACTATTAATAATTATTAGCTTTTACATATATGTTAACATTATGCTAAAATAATTTATTAATAATATATTTATTACCCATATAAATACACTTGATAAAGATGATAACCTGTTCAATATGCATTTGAGAAAATAATTCATGGAAAGTGCCATATTCCAAGAAAAAATATTTACTAAAGTCCTTTCGACAAATAATCGTGAAGTCTATTTGTCTTTGAACCTAAGTGTCTGACGTCAATCTTTATATATAAGGAAACAATTATCTGCTCAGGTTTGTGTATTGGTCTGACATTCATTTTTTAAAATCAAAAGCATAAATGTAAAACATTCATAAATGTAAAAAAAAAATCGAAGACTAATTTATAAGATAAAATGTGGCAATAAGTATAATTGTTCAGACATTACTAAAAATCCTTTATTTAATTTTTTACCTCCAATTTTGTATGTATATTATCGGTTATTGGTATGAGAAAAAGCTTTAATTTCGTTATAAAACAGCTGTAACTACAATTAAATTGTTTATTTTATAAATAGTAATTAATTTTTACTTTCTTGTATACGAAGTATACAAAGAGAAAGTATTGTAAAATTCGAACTCGATATTTTGACGAATCTCCACGCTTTAGACCTCCCTGATTCCGAAAAACACAATTTTGGAATTATGTCTGTCTGTGTGTCTGTGAACACGATAACTCGAAAACTATTAGAGCTACGGGTATGAAATTTGGTATGTGGTCTTTAAACATAATTTGTAGGTTTCTATCAAATTTCGGACAAAATCCGTCAGCGGGAAGTCTGTCTGTCTGTATGTCCGAAGTCATGTGAACACTATAACTCAAAAACTTGAATAGCTAGATGGATAAAATTTGGTACACAGTTTTATCGTCATGAATATAGGTCCGTATGAAATTTTGGACCAAATACGTCAACGGGCTGACTGTCTGTCGGTCTGTATAATCGCATACTTGTTCAACTCCATGCGCATGCGTTCTGGCAGCAATGCCTGTGCAAAGAAGGGACACTCAGAAAACTTGGCAGTTTGCCAAAAACCAATTCTGGCGGCGAGATTTTGTAAGGAAGCAAACATTTAGGGCGTATTGCCAGGTCCTGTTGCGCAAAAAAATGCGCAGGGGATTTTATTTGTTTTGATCCTTCGAACCACGCGTGGTTCTAACTTTGGTTAACTTGCGACGGAAGTTTATTTGGTGTCTTTTATTATTCTAGCTTGTATGAACTATATTTTTCTATAAGTATGCTATGATGGTTCTATAAATCCTATTCAATTTTGATTGTGCATTCATAATTGATCTTTATCAAACATTTTATGAAGGAATTACCCTCTTAAAGAATTTGAACTGTATTAAACATTTTGCAGCGTATACATCATTGTTCAATGTATTGATTATAAAGGAAGGCTTACGCCACTTTGTCCTTGAGACGGTAAGAGTGGAAAATCGGTTCGCATCTAATCGCTACGCATCTCTTTGAATTTGATTCTTTACGTAAATATTTTACAATCACTATAATCTTCAATGAGAAACTTTCTGATAGTGATTGGATTCTGGGTTTCAGTAGGTTCGAATTTTTTTATCTACGCGGGGGAAGGGAAACAGCACCTTTTTGGGAAAGTATACGAGAAAGTTTAGGGGAGACCACTCCCTCTGGTTTTAAAATGTGAAAGTCAAGTTTCGTGCGTTCTCAAATTTTCAATTAAAGTTATTTGTTATTAATCTGCCTAAACACCAACAATTTAAATTTGGTTTCATTTCCCAGCCAGATCATGACATCAATATATAATTAACAATTTTTCACAATTCTATAAGAACAGCTAGTGTCGACTCTATTTGCTATACATATAAACCTTTCGTACTCATTTTGGAACTTTGATGAATGATATTAATAATGTTATAAATAGAATAAAGTACTAAAAATTATAGTAATTAATTTATAATAGATAACAAAAGAATGAAAGTCAGAATTCATAACGCGTGAATAAATGTAATATAATAGAACAATTGTAGATATACTTTTATTACATTATTGAAAAGACGTATCAACAGAAAATAGTACATGAGAACAATATTAACCTTCCCCAAAGAAGTTTGCTTTTATAAAACGAAAGAAAGGCAATATTATTTAGTTTTCACAGCTTTTGTCTCCCTGGACTAGAAACCGTTAAATCAACTTTACTCATTTCCTGCATTAAACCAATGCATTATTATATGAATTTTCATTCAAACTTTTAGAAATGTTCATATTCCGAAAATGAAAAATAACGGTGAATTCTATTTTTAAATATAAACCATTTTTCGATTGAATTAAAATGATTAAAATCCACAACTTGCATAGCATGGATTACGCGAAAATCATTTAAGCAATTTCCATTCCCTTTTAAGTAGCTAAACATGTCCATAATACCTTTTGGAAGTGTGCGTTAAGTCATTCATATCATAGAAAAGACAACACATCAGAATTCAGAAAAAAGAGGAACTATAAAAGAGATCTATCTTTTCTTATTCAAAAGAAAGATCATTCATTTTTTTAAGCATTCTTCCGGTTTCCATTCTTTTAATGCGATTTTTTATTTGACTAATATATCGTATTAATATTTTGGACACCAACCAAAACCGGATAAGTATAGCTTCCTACATGATGGTTTCCATGACATTTAAAAATAATCTAATCTAAAGTGATTTGCACTTATTTTATAAATTTTTTTAATACAAATTTCATTTTTACCAGGCAAGCTCTGAAAAATGTCTTTTTTTATTTTTGACATAAAAATAATTTAGGAATTCATTTCAATAATATTAAATAAATATTCCTTTTAAGATAAGCAACAACAAATAAAAAAGAGGTTGCAAGTTAAAATGAAAAATAACTCATTTTTAGTAATACATGGAAGCATCATGATTTATATTACCTTTGTAGAATCCGAAAAGAAATGATTAAAGAATGCATAATGAAACCCAAACGATTAAACAACTGTGGAACGTTAAAGTCTTCGAAATGAAATGCTTTTATCCATAAGCCATTTGCATTTATCTTAATGGAATAACTTTAAACCTCGATTCTGATTCGATTCTAGTAATGAAAGTCATAAAAATGCCTTCCATTTTTCTTGAGAAGTTAAAAGTCTGTTTCCTTTTATTAATTCAGTTACTGCGGTATTTCCCATCTTTCTTTCATAAAATGAATTCAAACATTTGTGTTATTTTCGATTAATAAATTTTTAGATTTATTTAATAACTTACTGTTCGAATTTAAATTATACGTAAGTTTTGACTGTATGATGTTCTATGAATGAAGAATCAAGATCGAGATTTTAAAAAATAGATTTAGAAATATATTTATTTTACTTAAAATTCAAGTAATGGCTAGGATTTCTTACAATTCAATCATTATGAAAATATAAAGTACACGGACAAAAATTAAGTAAAGTATGAATAAAAATTGTTCATTTAGCAAGATGGGAGGAATTTATTTATTTATTTACAACCCGCTCCGGCCCAGCCTACCCAAGAGGGTAGGCCGGAGGATAAACAAAAAACAAAAGAAATGAACTACATTAAAAGGAGGAATATTAATGAAAATAATGCTACTTCAAAAAATAAAATAAGAGATTCACTGCGTTTTCAAAACAATAAATAAATAAATATAATTGCTTGTTTGATTTGCGGTCCGTTTTGAATTTTCCCAAAAAGTAACTTTAAACAGTAATCAGATGAAAAAGTCAACATCTGAAACCGTATCCATCTCTTCGGCTTTAAATGCCATATTAACATTCGGATGTTTGTACATTACTGTGGTGTGGCTCTTAGAGCCCACTCTGATGACCGGTCGTATCCCGGAAAGACGGGGGGTTGCTGCATGGGCTCCTTGAAATGAGGACTATTGAGCAGGAACCTCAGTGCCTGACGCTGTCGTGGTGGCCGGTCATTCAAATGTTCCAGTATGCCCAGTAGCAGGTCGGGGTGATGACTTAATGTCATTATTACTCAAAAGTAAGAAATTTTTCAAAAATAGAGGTAAAAAACGAAGTTTTTTAAAGTCCTCATATCAATTATCAAAAGGGAGAAATAAATAATAATATCAAACTTTTCAAGGTATTTTTTTTTGAGTCATCAAAATTTTTCTTCTGTAAAAAAAAAAGAAAATACCCTCTGAAAATATCGCCAAATATTTAGTTTGTACAAATCAAGTTCATTCGTAAAATTTGGAGCCCTAGTAGCTATTTATAAGGAAAATTTCACATGATAAATCAATATTTGGTTTTATTCCACTTTTGGAACTTTACCGAACAGAGATACATAAGAAAAAATATTAAAACTATTATGTACTTTAAAAAATTCAGAGTTTGGAACAAAAACAGAAGTATAAATTTTCTAAATCTGTTAAAATGAAACGCAAAACTGAAAAAAATATTCCCAACGAAAACTCAACCATGTGGACGGACCACGCAAATTTCAACACGCTATGCTTCAACACGCTTTCACAGCATTCTTACCATCTGAAACAGGCAGCGCCTTTGAAGAAATTTTTGCGAGAGCCAATTTTGCGAAGGTACTCTAGCGTTTACCTTCTTTTATTTTTTGCTCTCTTTTTCTGCTCGTTCATGAATAAAGCAGGGAATTTACGTGTAGTATAAATATTGTATGCATTTTCAGTATGTAAATGGATTCGTTAAATTTTTAGTGAGAATCGTTGTTTTTGTTTTTAGAAGTATATTATAGAACAGGAAAAACAAGAGACGTGAAAAGGTGCTGATAATATGAAGAATTATTTAAGTTGCTCTTTCTGTGAAAATAAAATTTCACTTAGGTTGGGAACGAGAGTTTTTAGAATGTTAAATTGCATTAAAACTGTAACGGTATAGAAAATGTGATTTTGACATCGATTGTGGAAATAAATACATATATTTCCAAATGATTATTTTTTTAATTTTAGAAGGAAACAAGTACGTTAAATAAAAGTAAAAAGTACTTTAATGGATAAATTCAGTAGTCATTCTGCGTTATTGTGTAGTATACATTTTTCACGCAGTTCGGCACTTTTTTTTATTCCTACTGTGAGATTAAATTATGAATTCGTTTTCATGTTTCTTAAAATTTAGTTTGACGCTCACATAAATCTCGATGCCATCAGAAAAAAGCCACGAAAATTAGATTGAAGAGTTCTGGGACTGTGATTGAAAAACATAATTGATGTTGATGGTGATAAAATTATCGGAATATCCTGAAGCATCATTAGGGAAATAGAACTTCGGGAAAATTGAAATTTAAAATTTAACAGGGAGAAAAACTAAGTGATAATTTTATTGTTGTTTAGATGTAGTAATTTTAAATTTAATGAAAACTTTTCACTTAAACAAAAATGATGGGAATGATAATAATTTAATTTTTGTGATTTTTTATTAGCATTTCGGGAAGTTTCTGATATTCAAATATCGTTATATTATGGGTGCCATTTAAGTCAAGTAAACCGACTCTTCATCGAGTAGATTATTACTTTAATGCTTTAGATTAGTAGAAGCCGTTCTACTCTTAACGTTAGTCATTCTAGACTTTGAATGAGGGCCACGGTGGCCTAGTGGTAAGGTATCGGCTTTGGGGCCGGAGGGCTCCAGGTTCGAAACCCGATTCCACTGAAGATCCGCCGTGTATGGGGCCTGTTGCACGTTAAATCATACGTAGTGGTCAAACGTCCTCCCTTTGTTGTGGAGTGGAAGTTTGGAGAGGGGGTGCCAGCTCAGGTGTCGTCCTCGTCATCTGACCGAGGTTCAAAATTACGAGGTCCGTCCCAAAATAGCCCTCGTGTTGCTTCAAAACGGGTCGTTAATATAACTAAACTAAACTAGACTTTGAAGTACAAAGCACAACAGAAAAGTTTAACCATATTTAAAGAAAATCTTGAAAATTTTAATAGAATATTATGCAAAGCATTGGATATCGTTATTATATTTCATTGTAAAATGTATCATTTTTAGAGTTTCAAAAATAAATCATCGTGATTTATATTAGGAACATTTGAGATGGGATTCAGAATATAATAGGGCTCCATAGCTATGAACCAAATATTTTATTTTTGCTTATAAATATATTTTATTTTGCTGTATTTTCACACTATTTAGATTTCAAAATTTTTAGCACTTAAGAATGCCTTCCACAGCAAGAATTTACTCACTGGAACGCAAGATGCCTGTGTCAGTATTCTAAACAATAATAACTCTGACAAAGATTGACATAGTGTTAAATATTAATTAAAATATCTTTTGATTCTGTTTCTGTAGATGTCTTTCCACCAACTTCCTTGCATTTAAATTTTTTGCATGTCCAAATGATTAATATAAGTTTTACTATCAACCATTCGAACAAACAATTAAGATTTAATGAAGGTTCTTCAATATTTCTTCAGTAGAACTGAGTTATATTCGTTTTCATTATATTTATTATTTTAAAACTGAACTGAAGACATCCTCCAACCATTCTTAATTCGCGAAAATGAGAGGAGGGAAGGTAAAAAAATAAAGAGAATTTTTCGCATACAAAGAAAATACTGCATCTTTCTAATTTTTATTATTTTCTCTTATAAAATAATGTCATATATCTCCCTAAACCAATAAAACCCAATAAATCATATTCATCAGAATTAAATATTTTCATTCATAATAAGACCCTACAAATTTACTTTTAAAACTCTAAGCTTACCAATAGGTATATATCGCTTTATTTCATTACGCACTTTGGCGAATATATAAGAATCCTCATGCATAACATTGATCTTACGTAGATAAATCTTCTTATGTGGGCTGACAACATTAAAATTTTAATATTTTGAGATAAGAATTTCTTTGAAGATTCAACATTCTACATATGTGATATAGTTTCATCACTGAGCAAAGGATCTGCATTTCGCAAATACGATTTATTATTTGAATTTTGATTTGTATTCACCTCCAGATGATTTCAATCAAAATTTCCATGACAGGATTAAAACAATGATTTTTAAACTAATGCCAACATAGTGAAATTGACGCATTAATTAAATATTTCACAATTTTAACTTTACAAAAAATTCTCCAAGTGTGTTATCACAAAATATATATAATTTACTACTGCTTCATTCCATCTAAATCATCTGTAATGTTTCCATGTCATTTTATGCTTAGTGAGTTTAATTTATATATTTTTATCGGTAGAATCTGGTTTATATTTTATAATCAAGAAACTTTGTATTCTGTGTGAGTATTATGATGCCCCCTTTACTTCGTAATTTATTTTCTTTCTTTTTTTGTTTTCAATAAATCTTTCTGCGTATGCCCATTCAATTGACAGGGAACCTTTACGGTTCCAAATTCGGGTGTATACTGCGGCGAAAAAAAAGACAAGTGATTTAGGAACTGGGGTATTCTCGACTAGAATTTGAAAGATATTTTTGTTATGTCTTTCTGAAAATAAAATTTAATTTTGAATTAAATTACAGTACATAAATAGAGAGAATGTGATGTTTTCATTATAAGACAATATACAAAGAATTTCATCGAAAAGTATTTGCTTTTTAATCGCAAATTGAAACTTTATTGTTATGCTGTAATCTGAAAATGCGTAACCACGAATAGGTACGGTCTGTATAAAATCATCGCAAAATTGGAGTAAAAATTCAGTAAATACACTAAACTTATTTTCCTTTTAATGCTCTTAAAATAATTTTTACAAAAATTTTAATGAATATTATACTATAAGTTGAAAATCTGGAAAATCCAAGATAGTCTTCGCTATAAATAGCATTTGAAAAATAAATTATTCCTCAGAAATAAATAAATATAAGTTTAACAGTTTCAAAATGCTTATAAATATTTTAAGATATAATTTTATATTTATGCAATGAAAATAATTTTATATATGCATACATAAAATAAAAAAAGTATGTTTTCAGAAAGATTTAAATATATGTATATTTAACTGCAAAATAATATAAATTCACATTCTAGCTCCTTTTGTTTACATCTTTAATATATGACCTTTCAATTTTTCAAGTCTATACATATTTACATTTCCGGAATCTGTGAAATATCTCATATTTTATGACGGGATATTTAAAATTGGAAAATTTATTTTTTGGTGGATCAGAATGTCTCAATTCCTTCAAAATTATTTCAGGTTTCTAAGTAGCAATGAGTGATTTTGAATAAAGTAAATATAATCAGTCTCTGACAAATAAATATGTTGTTGTTGTATTGGAATTTTACACCCAAGAGCCTTTTTTGGCTTTACTACTCCAAGTTGAGTTTAAAATATGACATACAAAAATATTTTAAACGAGATACAGAAATACTAAGCCATATGGTTAAACTCTCGGAAGCGTAAATGTAATATGCTGTATAAAATGGTTTCGAAGATCAAAGGAACAAATATGCGATTGATGAGGCTAAGGTAAAAGAAGTAATAATTTTTTTTTATTAATCGATCATGAGTTATAATATCAGTCTCTAGATGGAGTTAATATTTTATTTAATGTAAATTTTTGTATAGAAAAATATTAAGAGAGTACCGCAAGCTGCTACTTTCCGATAGTTACGCTAAATTTTACTCATTTCTTCTCAAATTTCAACGTCATTGGGTAAGAAAACTTTCATATATATTTCTCTCTATTTTACACAAGAAAATAATATGCGAAATAAATCAGATAGGTAATTTTAGATATATATTTATTAAATTTTAAGCTTTATGGTTTATTAGTAAGTTCTAAATTGTTTTTACTATTATTTTTGTTTCGGTGGCGATTATGATACACTTTTCAGCACAAAATTAATGTTTTTGGCCCAGATGATGGACCTTCCTAAATATGCACCAAAATGACAAAGGTAGCTTTTAATCATGTTCAAATAGCTTCTAATTATTCATCCTGACATATCCTCTTACTGCAGATGATTCACGCTTGTCCATTTCATAAAAATAAGCATGAAAATCTTACCTTAAGCCTACATGACACATGCACATTAAGCCAACATAACGGCATCCATATGAGTAGTCTGTTTAGCAGTAATTAGACCTGCTCTTTGTAACCCAGTAATAAATAAGTTGGCTTTTCTGGGTTTAGTAATGAGTTTCAGGTTACAATGAATAGCTGGATATGCATTTTTCTATTTTACTTCTATTAGTATTTATGCTTTAATTATCTAAAAGA
This sequence comes from Araneus ventricosus, assembly GCA_013235015.1. Classification (NCBI taxonomy): domain Eukaryota; kingdom Metazoa; phylum Arthropoda; class Arachnida; order Araneae; family Araneidae; genus Araneus; species Araneus ventricosus. The sequence continues at coordinate 854,618 of BGPR01000221.1, forward strand.
AATTGTGCTTCATCTTTAAAGTTTTATAATTCATACTTAAAGAATTAAAATAACAGAAATCCCAGTGTACCACAACTTGTAATTAACTTTTCAACATTCAGCGAATTTCAAGAGTAAGCAACAAAATTCCACATTTCCTCACATTTCATTTTAAATTTAGATAAAAATTTTTATTACTTTGAAATATCTTTACAACTAAATCATTACTTGAATATTCATTAATTTATTTTGATTCGAGCAGGTAAACATCGCTTAGAGTGAAAGAACATATGAGGAACTTTAAACATTTTAAATTAAGGGAAGACATTCCCTAAAAGCAGAAGACGTATCCAATTTTGCAACAGATCAGTCGGACAACATGACGGCAAAAAGAATATTGGAAAGCCTCCTTCCAAAGCGATTCTTCATTCCACGTATATTGTCCTCTCTCCGAAAAAGGAAGAAAATAATTTCCTCCGAAAAAACAATTTTTTCGGGAACGGAAAAGAAAGGCCATGGATAATGGGTTGGCAAGGAAGAAGAAAGATAATAGCCGGGATGAGTGGCGGTCCAAGTTGCTTTTTCCATCGACGCCAAATGCGATTCGTGAGCCCCAGAGGGCGTTGTTATACAGAAGTTAGGCCTGCAGACGAAAACCTTTATTACAAGCTGAGAGCAGTTCTACGCTGGCGATTCCCCTCCACGTCAGACTTATAAATGAGGAAAGAAGTCCGTAACAAGAGCAGTATTTGCTAGCTAAAAAGCTCGCCTGTTTTCTCAGGAATATTTGCAATCAGGGCGATAGAGTTATGCGATTTAACGTCGAAAGAAAGGATAGGGATAAACAAAATTGATTCACGATTTCGTTAAGGAAACTTTAGAATCAAAAATGCATTTTATCTCTTTATTCCTGGTACAACGCCTAGCAATAGAACTTGATGAATTTTGTTTTTAAGCACTTAACTGTTGTTAGTTGAGTAGACAATCTCTTAACCATAGTAAAATCAATTTTAGTTATTATTGTTACTTGAAACGTTATATTAACTTATCAGGTAAATGTTTAAAAAAAGCAATTTACTCTATATTTGCTTCAAGACCATGATAGAATTAAGAGATATCATTAATTTAATTTTGAAACTTCAAGTGTTTCCTAATAAGTAGTGCTGGATTAAGAATAAGTTTTACTGACATTTATTATTAGATAACACCCTTCATGAAATTCCATGACGAGATTTTGTCACGCAATGTCCTATAGTCTTTGTTTTATTTTTGCATTTATCGTATTTTTGGTATTAATAAAACAATAAGCATGTGTTTAACCAAACCAAACTAACCTTACCGAAACAGTTTAGTCACACTGAAATTTCTCAAAATTGTGCCTAGGAGAAGAGAAAGAAAATTAAGAGTTAAAGAAGAAAATAATGTTTCCTAACATTCACGTTCCAGGACTATATAAATTCTACACTCTATCAATATTAAAAAAGATAACATTCTAAGTAGAATGTTCCTGTTTTTGGACAATGTTGATCTTCACTATTTTTAACATTGCAGATGGGCGTGGGCATTTGTCTTTCAGTAGGTGACTCAGTTTCTTTGATTTTGCAACTCAAATAAGGAGATAAGTGTAATATATGCCTTAACTGGGCATCAACCATTTCCGTATAGTTTTAAACATTTTAAGTCTACAATCACTTCTACGTATCTGCAGAAAATCAGGGGTGCAGACTAGAAAGGAAAAATTTCATCTTAATCAACCTGGAAGTACTTTTAAAATAGAGTGGTACAAAAATTTATTCTTTAATAAAAATGCAATTTTTAAAATTCGGGAGATTTCCCAAATCAGTGACTCCATATGCACCAGACTGTCCCAGTGATTGATACACGTAGACATTTTTTTTCTAAATTGTATTACAGGATTCTTTTTCCCCCTTGAGATGTGTTTGTGTGCACCTCTTATTCTTCGCTCCTGTTGGATGCGTACTACTCATGAATATGCTTCATTTATTTTTATTATACGTTTCTTTTTTAAACGTTTACTTACTTATTTTTATAGTATTATCTTTATATATATAGAATGATAACCGTGACACAGAAATAAAGCTTATTACTTATTGTCGAATGGCTTTCAGTCTGTTTCGTTGAACGTTTTTTCAACCTTCGCTTATAAGCATCTCTTCCGAACATTTTTAATTATATTTTGAAGCTCCACTAAAAATCTGAGCGAAGGTTGAAGAAACGTTTAACTAAACAGACTGAAAGCTTGTACTGTGGTTGGTTTACATTTAACTGTTGCCATTCGACAATAAGTAATAAGCTCGATTTCTGTGCCACGCATGTTAGCGTTTCATATATAAAGATGCTCGGACGAGGGCTCGCCGAGTCACCGAAACCCCGATTCAGTCAGAGGAAAGGAGATCTAAAAGAAATACTGTTGACAGAAATAGGCGTCTAACAGAAAGTCTAATTGAACGCGAAAATAGGCTTACTTGTAGCTTAACTTTCACATCACTTTTTTGTCTTGCCGAATTTTCTTGAAAAGCTGAATTCCCTCCTTGGCTCAAATTCGTTCTTGACGATAGTTGATGCGCGCTGTATTTTTGGGCAGTTGAAGCGTCAGGAGCCAGAATGCGCCAACTTGGCACAAAATACATGCCGTGCATATAATGGAGCTCAGAAGATCTCTGCAGGATCAGATATGTATGTTTATTCGCTTATTATGTATATAAGTTTATTATGATCCATATTATCTACGCTTCTATGTTTAAATATTTTAATATTTGTTACCTTCCACGCAAAATGGGTGTAGTACATGTCATTGTAGTAAAATATTCTATCTTTTTCTATTTTTATTCCCTTGCTGGTGGGGTTTAATGCAATTTATTTATGGTTACTTTCCACCCAAGATGGATTTTGTATGCATTTTCAGAAATTTTTCTTGCCGCCGCCGGCTGGTGTCAAGCTTTGCATCCTACGAGTAAGGTGGGTCTGGGTGGAAAGATAACAAAACACCCTCATATAAGCAAAACACCCAATTATTCCGTCAATTAATTGCAGCATGATAGCGTCTGCCGTGTGTGCATTGAATTTAACCAAATTCAAAAAGAGGAAAAACTTAATCGTTAGTTCATAACCTATTTCCGAAAGCGTATGATTTTCCTATTATATCGGAAGATAGTACCTGTTCTATTAGGATGTTTTTGTGACTCGAAATTGGTATTAAAAACCGTAAATACATTGTCTATCAAACTGAATTTCTGAGTTGAAACACGTAGTAAAAATTGCTGGTGTCGCAGAAATGTTGAAACTACATTCTAATAAGTGGTTTATGCATTACAGAACTAACATTCTCTCTTTACTGAAGGAGTAAAGAGAGAAAAAAATAAAAAAAGAGTAAATATGAGCTTCTTTTAGAAATTTTACTTTATTTAAATGTTCACTTCCATCCTGATATTTATTTTTAAATGCCAGAAATTTATAGCTAAAATAACTTATCTGTAATCGAGTATGATAGGAAAAGCAAAAGAATCTTTGTAAAATGTTTTTACATTTGGTTTTAAACCGCAAGGAAATATTTCGTACCAATCTAGAAATTGTTACGAAAGAGTTGAGTGTAGCTTTGAAAAGAACTGGTTTTACTTGATATGATGACCAGTTTATATTCTGAAGAAGGCATTAGCTCATATATTGGTTTCAGTATTTGATTAATTTAATTAACGGAATTTAAAAATAATTTTACGATTAACTATAACTTAAAACATAATAGTAAATTTCTCATTGAAAATTTCTCGACATAGTCTTTCACTGAAATTTATTAACTTTATTTACGACTCATCAGTGTTAATCTAATTCATATTTATAATTAAGAATTCCAATTTCGGAAGGAGTTGCATTGACATATCTGATCAATTAGTTGCATTGTCTATATCTGCATTTTGCTGCACTAATAAATAATGTCTGAAAATGGCGATATTTTTGTAGTTTTTAAAACACACGCAATATTTATAGAAGTGCAGAAAAGAAGCAAGTCATGACAAGAAGTATCAAATGTTTAGAATTAACATTCAAGTATCTTACGAACGAAATCCTTTTCCCAAATGTTGATGCATAAGCCTTACATGGAAAAAGTGCAATTGATTCTCCGAAGTAGGATTTAACAAATAATATTCTCGATAACAACATGCAACAGAATTTAGAAATAAGGTTTGAGGGCAAGAAAGAAATATGAAATTCTTGTAAACATGCATAGAAACCATGTTTCGACATAATAAACATGCATAGTATGCCAGAAAGAAAAAAAGGCATAAACCCATTAAAAAATTCTAACGAACTAAGAAAAAACTTTATTCAGATTCAGAAGGCCAATGTTATTTTAACCAATGTTAATTTTCTTATAAACATAGACATTTTAAGTAAAATCAATATAAACCTTATTATTAAAAAATGCGACATTCTTAAACATGTCAACCCATTCTTTTTCATTATCCATACAAGAAAAAGTACATTTCGGTAACATTTCTTAACAATGAGCCAATTCCCATCCGCAAGGATCCCTCACTCTCTTGTAATGCATATGTATGATCTCATTTACAAACCTATGAAAGCCTTCGCTAATTTCTGACACGAGAGAAGCAGGCTACTTAAATATTCCTATTCATTAAGTAAGTGTTTCATTTATTATTCATGTATATGTCTTTTACCTGATATCTTGAAAGGAGATAAAAAAGAAGTCCTCTCAAGAGAAACGCTTGCAAATTTGAGTAAATATATTAAATCAGCCTGCAACTCGTTTTACGTGGAAAAACGTTAGCTCCAATAAAAACGTTAAATATCACTTGAAGTTTTCAGTAAATTTTATTTGTATTTGGTAATGCTCGATAAGTGCCATATATTGAAGATTACGTATCTTTGGAGAGAAGATTATTTTTAACCATAGCGAATGCAACGCTTTTGCTCTAACTATCGTTATTATTTATATGGCAAGTTATATTTTCTGTAAGAAATTCTTTTATAAATAAACTAATCGAAGAAATTTATAGTTTTCTCTGAGGAGAGTTTCAAAGTAGTTTATCATGACGTGTTTACTAACTAAAATGCAAAAGAAGAAGCAGGAGAATATATCTTTTTCGGTAGCAAGATTTCTGCATATGGTGATATATCTTCTATGTTTATTGTGAGTCTACATTTTTAAAGAGAGCTGCTTTCGCTTTTGAAAAATTTCTAAGCAAAATGCAAGATAAAAGTTATTATTTTGTGTGGCAGAAAGATTTCAAAATATGATATTTTTTGTGCTTTATAGTTGAATTCTCAGAAGATGAAAGACAGATTCTCGGAGCTAATTTATTGATTCTTAAGTGTGTTGTCAAGTTTTGTTTTATGATTTAGTAAGTCACTGTAATTATTATTAGACATTTACACCAAAAGTTGATAGCATTTTATAAGCACACAAATACCTACTTATTTGAAGGAAATTTTCTTAGATTTCGAGAGACTTTAAGACACAAAATGAACAGGGAAAGAAGAGATGAATGTTGTCAGATGCAATGATTTAAATTTCGAAAAGTTACCTTATCAAATTTTTATTTATAAATTTACTTTTTTTATTGGCAGCTATGAATTGTAAAACATAGTTCCTTAACGACATTATATCAGTTGAAAGTTGCCTTTTTTCAAATATTTCATTTATATTAAATACAAAATTTCAGCTATTAATCCTTTATTTGTTAAATTATAAATAAATTAATTACATAGCATTTTGTATAAACGGTACAGTAATAAAATATTCATATTTATAACATTTTTACTGTAAAATGCGTATACTATAATTCATGTTAAAAGTTCCAATTAAGGTTATGATCTATAACATTTTATTTATTTGAAAATTAATTATAAATAGCTGACATCATGCAAAAAGAAATATAATATATTTTTTAAAACAGGTAGAAGTGCATTCGTTTACTTAAAAAGAAATAAAGATATTTTAATGGAAATTTTGAAGCTCTTGACATGCAATGTAAGTAATTCATTTCAACTTGTCTTATAAAATGAAGGAAATTTCATTAATTAAGAACGTCGTTTATTTTCGCATGCAATTCTTTAAATTTAGAAATATATTTAACATTTATGTCAAAGCCATGCTATTGTTAATGGATACAGAAGACAAAAATTTCTGACTGCTGTCAGAATTCTACGTTTTTCATGTTTCTTTAATTAATCAAGTGACTGATTTTTAATTAACTTACAATTTTTTACATATTACATTGCTCTATTAATAATTCCTTGACTTCATTGATAATGAAGCTGACTTATATATTATTTTTTTCCTCCGTAAAAACATGTAAAAAAAACAAAAATTAAACAATGTACTAAAACTTAATTGTTTTCGAAATGCTTTTTAAAGAAGTACAACTTATTTTAAATTTATCTTTTGTTTAAAATGAAGAAGCGAAAGTGATAATCCTGGTAATTATTGTCACTGAAAAAAGTTACCATTCATTATTCTTTCTTTTCAACTCAAAATTCCAGAGTATTTTGAATAGAAAACATTTTTTTGAGTTTGTGTTAAAAAGGTTTTCTAGACTATGTCACAAGTGAAAGATTGGAGAAGTTTTAAAATTCAAATTTCTTATAAATATGCCTGCAAATTTTGTCATTGAATAATTTCTTTTTAAGATGATTTTTGTGAGGTGACGGAGATCAATATTTATAACGTAATTCGATATATAAATAATAATTTTTGCTGCCAGGTACGAGTTTCAGTGGAATTATATCACTGAAAAAGCAGTCTTTTCTGGAAATTCTTGATAGCATTGAAAAAAATTTGTAGAATGAAAACATCTTTTCAAAGAAAGGTAGGAATAAATTGGGATAACTTAAAAGCTGCTTAACTTGATATCGTTTTTAAAACTTTAAAGGAATTATGCATTAAATTACAAAACATTCTTGCCAGTCTCATAAACGTTTAAAAAGTAGAATGATTTCATAATTGATCTTCCAAGAATGCTTGAATTCTCCTCAAGCATATGGCATAGTTAGAATTTAATGTTCCCATTTTCCCAAATTGCTTTATCTTATGATTTTTCAATAGGTGGAGCATTATCAATAAAACTGTTTCCTAAGAATGAATATAGAGACAGTAAAATCAACTCACCTAACGTTAGGGAAATGAATACATAAAATATGTCACTTAGCAAAAGTCACCGTGCTTGTCATTTAACACCGATTATTGTGTCATGTTTTGTTGCGCTTTTTTTCCTGGCCGATGGGCAATGGATTTATGAATTAAATTAAAATGGAGCATATGAAGTGTATAAATGAGAGTATGAATTCACATTATTATAATAGCATAACATATTTTTTGGACACAAGTGGCAAAAACTTTAGGTTCACTCTGCAAAATATGTATTTCTAACGTATGAAAGAAGATATGTTAGAAATACATAAGATTACTCATTTGTTAGCAACAGCATAAAACTACGCATCTTTGGGAAATTATATGAAATCAAGAATGCAATGCAATAATTTTTGTAGAGGGAAATTTTCAAACAAACAATTGGCATGGTGAAAAAATTTCTCACTTGCCATTTGATATTTATTTTGACTAATGTTATTATGAATAAAAATATTATAAATCCTTCAAATGGATTGAACTAAGGTTCTTCCTTTTTAAAATTTTGAAGTTCGTATGATGTCATGCTTGTGAATAGTTTTTTCTTTCAATTCATTTTTAGGGGCTTTTTCCTCACTGTTATCTTCAATGCATGTATTCAGTAACTGAATCCTGCAGCAACAAGACGATACTCCTAACTAATTAGTTAGAGTACTCCTAATTTGAATCTCTACATTCAAACAAAAGAAAGCGACTTCATATCACTTTAATCCAGTTTCGGCTTTATATTCCTAAGATTAACTTTCTCTAACATTTAATTTTATTCAGGAAATACAATTTATATTTCTTATATATATATATATATATATATATTTGTCATTGATACGTAATTTGGCTAAATTATTCAAAATATAAACAATGTTATAATTCCATTAAACCTCGAAAAAGAACTTTTGCATGAAAATTTCCACAATTTTTTTCCAATTCCAAATTTGGTATTGTAAGCAGAATATTTAGTTTTAGGTACTCTTTGGACTGGTAATACAATAAAGCATTCTAATTTAGCTGATTAACTTTCATCTTCTAATGGATTCAAAATTTGCATTCTTAACTGAATAATTTCTGATTATACTGATATCGGAGTGTTTTAGGATATTAATTTAAATACAAATATCCAAAAATAAATTTAACAAATATTTTAATTTATTTGTGAATATTATTTTACATTGATATAAATGGATTCTTGTTAAAACGCCCAATTTTTTTTTCGTAAAATATCCCCCCCCCCTTGAGTTTGTTTCGAAATCTGTTAATAAAAAATAGCCAAATGAAAGAAATCTGTTCTTAAACATTTAGATTCCATAGATTTAAGCAAATCTTAAAACACACAAGGAATTTCCTTCTAACACTTTGCCATAGATTATGTTAAATTTCACAAATCCAAATAAAGAATAAATTAAATTCAAAGAGCAGAAAGTAATTAAAAATACTAATCAGTTTCAGTAACAAATATGACAGATTTGGATCTTATAAATTAGTTGAATAAGTACAAGTCATCTACATCTTCCTTTTAAATATCGCGCTATGAAACGCGAATCAGAAAGTAAATTACTACGCAACCATAGACGCAAAATAACACTTCAAATAAATTTTTTGCAAATTCAAATAGTAATAAAGAACAATATCTACAACTGAGATCCAGAACCTTAAACAACACGCGACTGTGGTCATGAAATAACGCCACAAACATCAATTTCGCTATTGGAACTGCAAAAGAGAATATTAAATACTTCTTATCCTCGACAACAACTGGAACTGTGAATCAAATTATACAATCGAAAATTCAGATCAATATACAATATTAACAGCAACTGAGATCCAGAACTTAAAACAACCCGCAATTACAGCCTTGAAATAACACTGCAAATAGCAATTTCGTTACCGGAACTGCAAAAGAGAATATTAAATACTGCTTATCCTCTGCAACAGCTGGAACTTTGAATCAAATTAGACAATCCCAAATCCAAACACCAGTATACAATATTAATTATAACTGAAATTCAGAACCTAAAATAACCCGGAAGTGTGGCCATGAAATAATACCACACATAGCAATTTCGTTCCTGGAACTGAAAAGGAGAATATTAA
>BGPR01000221.1:863859-875176 GCA_013235015.1 Araneus ventricosus
CAAATAGCAATTTCGTTACTGGAACTACAAAAGAGAATATTAAATACTGCTTATCCTCTGCAACAGCTGGAACTTTGAATCAAATTAGACAATCCCAAATCCAAACAGCAATATACAATATTAACTACAACTGAAATTCAGAACCTAAAATAACCAGGAAGTGTGGCCATAATATAACTCCACAAATAGCAATTTCGTTACTGGAACTGCAAAACAGAATATTAAATACTGCTTTCCCTCGACAACAACTGGGACTGTGAATCAAATTATACAATCGCAATGCAAAGCAACAGCAGATTACGAAGGAGGGAGCGCATGTCCACAACTTAGCTCCCTGCAGAAGACCATCAACAAATCGAAGGAGAGTAAATGCAGGTAGAGTCGCAGTGAAATCACTCTCTCACATTAAGGACGGTTGAGTCAATCTTGAGTCTTAACAAGAGTTATCCCAATTACCGTTGAACCTGAACATCAGTCGCACTGTTTGCGTGTCAAACTCTCTATCTATAGGCTCCAGATGGGCCGTGAGGCACTTATCTGACACATCTCTGTTCCCCGGAACGGAGCAAATATTCTATTCAGCAGAATCCAGCGACTTCGAAGCACAGGCTCAAAGACGCGTTATAGCCAGGAGGCACGCACGCGTGTGATTGGATAATAAGTCATAAAGGAATTATTCACTTACCGAATGGGATCTGCCGCATTGCCACTTCACTGATGGTGGACGTCACAACAGCTTTGTCCCCTGGAATAGAGAGAGAATAGAAGACATTACGTTTCTATATTTGATAAGATGTTAAGTATGTGAATACGTGTCTTGTACGCTTATTCGCTGAATGAAGTGTGGTTGTTTCGAAAGATACGTGTGAATTATATTTCGTTTCATAGAACAGCAAAAATTATGTAGTGTTAAATTATCAATACAAACATTGGGAGAAATATCGCTGTTGCGATTTATTTCTTCTTTAAAATACACGAATAAATTGGTGATGAAAAAAGCATTAAAATTATAGCAGGCTTTATACATTTATTAAATAATTTATCATTACCTTCTATACTCCAGACAAACATAAGTATTATTGCGTAATAGGTAAGCATAAAGATATAAAAAATAAGTTAGGAGAATTATAAACATTAGCATGTAGTATGAACGTGGAAGTTGTTTTTCAGATGCAGTGCGCCTGTGTTCACAGGACAACAAATAAATAATATATATGTAAATTGCAAAAAAATTCTTCTAATATTTAATTTCATATACTGAGACTAAATTAGGATAACATAATAAATTGTGAAACACTTATTTATTATTCAGATTCTTTAGCAAATCAATAATTTAATGACACAGTAAATATAAATGAATCATTTTAATTCAGATAAGTATGTGTGCGAGTATGAAAAGACTTTTATGCAGAGTAGAAAACAACGAATGAGTTGACAAATAAAGATTACCGACAAGAAATAATCTTATTATGACATATAATGTAGAGTGCAAAAAATATAAAATTCCCTTATTAAAATTATTTATCGCATGTAATCTATATTATGGCATAGGCAGAATCAATGAAAGCTATTTAGAATTATTCGCATATCTCGTTTATGCTCAGTTTTAAAAAAGTAGCACAAACATATCTCTTGAAATATATTGCCAACAAACATGAAAATATACTTTCATTACGAAACACAATGCATGAAATCGGAAACATTAACTGCACTGCAAAAGTTTTGGTAATGAAATATAAATTTACAAATTTGTTAGGCATTGTCAAGCACTTTTGATGCTTGTTGCCTCAAAATTGTTAGTAACGATAAATTAAGTGGAATACACATGCTACGTATAATATGACGGAAAAAACCCCCAGAAAAATCAGTTTACACAAAACTAATAAGGCGTTTGTAAAACCAAAAGAGAAATTGATAATGTACGCAATACTTCTCCTCCTTCGTGCATTTGAAAAATTGTTGCCATTCATCATTCATTTAAGTTAATAGAGTTAGATAAATACAGAATATTATAACGTCCTTATTGTGGATGATGATGATCCTTATTGTGGATACTAAAAATATTATCTAAACGTGAAAATGACGTAATAATTGTGTGAATTACAATACAATAAAACGAATAAAAATCTGCAAAAAAAGTCATTCTTGAACCTTTTGAGCCTGTCAACGGGAAGAAATGGATGCCTTCGTATAATCTGCTTGTAGAATGTAAAATTTTCTTCTGGTCTTCTATGATGCCACAAGTAAATGCACATAATCGCATCCTTCTTCAATGAGCATGGCTGATATTTTGCATTGCATTTATTTTTTATTTTTAAACTTTCTAGAGTAGTTTTCATATTTTTTCCAAACATTATTCATTGCTCAGAAAAATGCCTACGTGTAATCATTTGGGTGTGGACAAAATTTTTAACACAAAAAATGAACGTTATTTTCATACTTAACCTAAAATGATAGAAATTCCTTACATGGACATTCTATACTCCTAGATTAATACCGCTAAAAAGCTTCAAAAATAAATTTTTAGAAGATAAAAAGTCTTATAAATATGGTAATTCCTTAGAATAAATTTAAAGCAACAAATATCAGTTCCAAAGCTGTTAGGTATTGAAAGAGTTATACTTCTCAAAACATTCTGCGAATTTTCTGATCTTCTATTTTTTGTGAAGTATTTGGTGAATGTAACGTCTAAAATTTATGTTTGAAACATCGTGTTTTGCTACTCTTTGCCCTGGCACGTTCTATTTCCCCAATTTTTTTATATTTTATGGTAAGCAAAAATTGTAAAGGGCTGCAAAAGGAGAACCCAGCTACGCCAAGACCAAAAAAAATCGATTTGTGGAATCGTAGCTTTCAGAAACGTGAAACATGCACAGAAGATTTTGAATTTTGAATATAAATAGAAAAGGCATTCATTTTCAGTAAAGGGATGCTGTTTATACACCACTACATAATGATTGCATTTTTGCCTTTAACTTTGGCAATACAGATTTCTTTGAACAAGTTGAGACTTTTTATAAAACATAAGGAATATTAGATAAGCAAAAATAAAAAAAAACCTATTATATGTTTAAAATTATTTTATCACTGAAAGTGAAAATAATATATTAATAATTCAAATAGATTAGTTGAAATAATATATGAGGACTTGCGATATATTATAAAGCTACTCCAGAAACTGACTTTCAAATTTACATTAGTTGTGACTCCGTATCGGTAGTAAAGAAATTTTTGATACGGTTCTTTAGAACGAAAAGATCATGCCAATAACAGCAACGTTCGAAAAATCTGTTTCTTGGAACTTTAATATATCAAATGGAATAGTGTTTCAGTTAAATATTCATAAATACAGTTTTCATAAATTTAGTTAGCAGTGAATTGGTGAAATGACTAGAGATTTTGGTAATACTTCGTTATAATATTTTGTAATACTTCGTGATAATATTTGGTAATACTTTCAAATGAAATCTGTTTGCTGAGAAGAAAACAAAGACTAAAATATTTATTGAAAAATAAAATAACAATGGCTTAAGTAGTTAATTATTGAAAAATCGAAGGTACGTAACAACAAATGAAAAATATCCTACGCATTTTAAAGATGTAAAAAAGGCGAGTTTGTGGGATTATACCATTCAGTATAATAAATGTAATGGAAGTTATTTGAAAGTCATGTAGGAATAGGACATTAATAAATGGGATGACATCAGAATATAGAAAACAGAGATTAATCACGATGTTAGCACATAGGGGTCTGTTCATCTAGTAACAAATGTTTATGCCTAAATCTGGTTCTTCAAGATGTAGGCATTAGGAAAAGTCTGACTTTTTTATTACTCAAGAGAATGTAATTATGTGCCACAGTTTAAACTGCATAATAGCTTTGCTTTTCAAGGCTACATTGTGTTTACCAATTTACATAGGAAAACTATGATCTCGATATGTTTTTAAGATCATATACAATGTACAAATGTGAAAAATCAGAAGCACAATTAGCTGCATTGTTCTCATGCTTGTTCCCACTTATTTCCCACGTTTATTTTCAACTTCTGGTACTTCTGAAATGTGCTCACTGATTATTATATTTTAACTTCCACTTTTCACAATGCAATTTCAATTGAAATATTTTTAAACTTATCTGTTAGAGACTAGATGTTGTGTATTTAATCTAGCTATTTAAAGAAAAAGTTCTTAGATTTTCAGAATTCAACAAAAGAACATTAAATTTACTTCCTAGAACTCTATTGGTGTTCAAAATATAAAATAATTTTAATGAGGAGTAAAATCACGGTTTTTGTTCGTATTTAATTTTTTGTGACTTACTACCGTGTTGACTCCCACTCAGGGAAAAATGTAAAATAAATTTTTATTATTCTTTCTGAAGGAAATCTTGATTCTATGAATAGGCCTTTTTAAAATGAGTATGTCAAAGATATAAGTGAAGAATATGAGAAACAATGCTATAAGAAAACGATAAAAATGAAAAGAAACTGCGACACTTCACTCTGAAAAAATTGAATTCTCTGAATCTATACCCATATTAAAATTTTCGGAACTTATTTATAGATTAATAGTTCCTTCCTTTATGCAAAAATGACGGATATCTAAAGCGATTCTTCAAAAAGAGAACCATGAACATCATTTATGAAAGTCGGTCCCAAAATGTTAAAAATGTACCTAATCCTTGATTTTGCAACAACTTACATTAATAGCATCTTATTCGTGAATTTAGATTAACAAAATATTGTCTTGAACTACCATCATCCGCTGAGTACCATCTTTGGAAACAAATAAAAGTTTATTTTTGTTTTAGTGAAAAATGAGGCATTGTATCATATGTTTCATTGTAACTGGAAACTCTACGAAAAGACCTTTAGAAAGCACATTGTTTTAAAAAGCTGAAGAATATTGATCTAAATTTGTCTTCAGTGAATTCCCTCGTCTGCGAAGAATAATCATCGAGAAGAAAAAGGGCACGATGGCCTGGTGGTAGGTAGTTAAAGATTCGAGATTAGCATGTTCGAGGCCCTATTCCATAACAAAAAATCCGCGGTGCTTTTGAGTATGCTGTATAGTAAAACTGCTGTTGTGGATATACGCCCTTACAATGGGTGATACAAATGTTTGGAGAATGGGGTACCGGTTCAGGAGTCTTCCTCACCATCTAATCGCGGTTCAAAACTCCGAGGTACATCTCAAAGAAACATATCTATTCTTTTCAGGAAATAGGACGCTAACCTAAGCTAAACGATGACGATCACTAAAAAAATGCTTAGTTATACTGCAAAGGTTAATGAAACTTAGCATCTGCATTAAGATTTTCCTCCCATATCTTAAGCGAATTTGATTGATTTAGTATAGAAGGAAAGAAATTATAAGTTGCATAATAGTATGGATGTCCTCTGAGATTTTGACAACAACCTAATGACATCTGAGATACCGTTACTTTATGCTAAACTACAAATGTATCATTGTAAATGAGTGAACACAACTGATTAAATTTAGAGGACTTGACAACAATTATTCACTATGAATTTTATAATAAGTTTTACAACCCTGACACTAATTGCTTGAATTAAAAGTTATGAAGATGAGGCAAGCAAAACAAATTCAGCATAAAATTAAACATTATGTAAAATTGTATTCAAAATTAAGCACAAATATTTTTTATAATATGACACAAAATTTATAAAGGGGGAATAGATAACAAAATAAAATAGTTGCCATTCACCCAGCTCAAAATTTAGTTGAGTTAATTTTACGGAATCTTCAAGCGATGGCTTCATCAATGGCGACATTATTTAAAACCGCTTTATCACTTATTTGACTCTTAAATAAAACCAACGAGGTTTTGTTGTATTATTGCTTTTCGATTCATTGTGTGTAAAGCTGAAATGACATTGAGTGACCAGAAAAAAAACTAGTGTCCAGTAAGTCCTGACTCAAAAGTTTTTCGATTTCGTAAGAAAAAAAAAAGCTCTATCTGTTAAACAGAGGTAACTAACAGTAAACGATATCAGTTCATTGTATTAATGATTTATCTTAAGCGATATAGAATGAATTAGATGGTAAACGTTCTTAAACTCTAAGAATACAGAAGTTACATCATGCCTGAGATAGTAACAAAATAAATAGGAAAAAACACCAGTTTCTCAAGTACAATAATGGGAGGTAATAATTCAATGAAATGATATATAGTTTCTTTTACGCCATAGAAAGCAATATTACCCAAGAAATTTACATTATGACCTTTTCTCGGCCTCCGAATTGGACTAACGAGATCATATTGCATCGACATTTTGAACCATATTGACTTTATTGCGCTTATACCTCTTCCACATCTTAGTGTTTTCAAATAAAAAAGAAATCGAAATGGCTTTCAACAATCAGAAAAAAAATCTGTCTACGAAACCTGTTTCCAGTCTTTCGCGACTCAAAAACTTTCGATTTCTTCAGAAATAAAGCTCTCTCTCTTCCAAAACAAGAAAAAAATGGCAAGCAATATCAGTTTCATTGATATCAAACAGCGAATCGGGCGACTTGATTCAAATCTGATACCTCCTATCAAGAGAGGATCGCTCAACAACAAAAGCAACTTCCCAAAGCCAGTCCGGGCACAGCAGGCACCGAAGAAGGAATTTATGGATTTCATAAAAGGCGGTGAGTTCGCAAGACAAATAACTCAGAAAACCCGCTGCGCTGCAAAGCTGTGTTATGAATGACATTTATGGGAACCCTATCTCACGACCCTCTATTCCATCCCCCCTCTGCTGTGAAAAGTGGATGCATTTTCGTCCCGGCTTTTTGATATTAAACCAAAGTCCCCTGGATTTTCGGGGGCAATTCTTTGCTCGCAGGCGTAAAAATTACCTGAAAGTGATAAATCCATGTAAACGGAACGCGAGGGCATAAATTCAGGCCTCCAATAAACTGTAAAGGCCCATGTACTGGAAAAGTAAAAAGGAAAAAAAGTACTAAATTTTACTGATTTATGATGACATTGGTGTTTTTAAAGTATAATGCGGAGGTAAAGGTGTAAGTTAGGGCTGTTATATCCTTTTTTGCTTTTCTTTTCGTTTTGCTTATAATGGTATAAATTTGTTTCGCAGCGAAGGGAATAGCTTCTGTGATTTATTGGCATATGCCCTGAACAAATATATCTTTTTCAGGAGCTATTACCTTTAAATATTTCCGAAACTTTCGAGCTCTTATTTCCTTCCAATTCGCTTTGAGACCGTTTGGAATAAATAAAGCGATCCCGCGCCGTATATCATTCAGAAATCAGTCCGGATTTTAAGATTATTGTTGTTTATGTACCGCTCGTGGTGCCGAGGGTAGCTTGGAGAGAATATTTACATTTTATACATTGCCGAGAGTGATGTCATCTTCCTTGGAGAAGACAAACTTCAATGAAAATAATGGTTTTTTTTCAAGGAATGTCAATGAAACTGAGGAAAATATGCACTACAAATTTTTTTCTTGTAAAATGAACGTATTGTAACTTTCCAGTTATAGTAATATAATGTTAATCTAAGCCTTTAGATTTGGATGTAGGTAGAGTTCTAAAATGGAATCAATGCTTGCTGACTTGATACACGTGACATGCACCTACACTGTAAAAAATATCCGTTTTTATCCCGGACTTTTTCCGTATATTTGACGGTTTAAAGCTGTTTTGTTGACAAAACGGTTTTTCATCGTTTTCCGCTCCAGCCATAAACGGTTTAAAACCGTCAGTTCAAATTCTATTTTTCGTCATACGGTATTGCTTTCCGTATGATAATTTTCCCTTTTCTTAAATGTAATTTTATTGCATTCATTTCATGTTTTTAATAGGGTTCCATCTCCGCTATTGTTTACACATGTTGCAGTAACCTGTTGTCGCTCATGAAAGCTAACCTTAAAACACATGTTCTATCAATAGTTGATTTTTACACCACTAGGTGGCGCCACTGGAGCTATAGTGACTTTAAAACTCAAATAGATTATTTTACTTCATTTTATGAAGTCTCCGGTGGTCTAGTGGTTAGAGCAGCTGCCTTTTATTTCTATGAACGCGGTTTCGATCCCCGGCTCGGAGGAGTTAGAAGTTTTGTCACCATCTTGCATCGAAATCGTCCAAGTAAGTTCAATTAAGAATTATATTAATTAAACTAATTGAAATTAATAATTAAGCCTTGATTAATTAATATTCCTAATTGATAATACACATCAGCACATTTCAACTCGAACAGAAGGAGAAAAACAACTCAACTCAGTCGATGACGTCACTTACTTCGATAACTTAATTTTTACGGAGAAAACTTAATTTCATACTGTAAAAAACCGTTGTGACTACGGATTTACTTCGTAACTTTTACGGTTTTTCACAACCAACCCAGCTGCCGGTTTAAAACCGTAAATTTTACGGGATTTTTTTTACAGTGTAGTATGTAATGTATTATAATGTTTTCACTTAAATAAACAAATTTTAGTGTTCTAGTTATAGAAATATCATATTTTATCCATGCCTTTACATTTGCATGTTAGAAGGCTGTGAAATGGAATCCATGTATGTTCACATGATGCACGTCAAATGCAGATATCATACAATGTACCATAAATGTATTCATGCAAAATTAAGATATTGTAACGATCTATTTCTAGAAATATCATGTTATATCTAAGCCTTTACTTATGAAAGTTGGAAGGTTTTAACTCTTTCAAGTTCACTACATCTTTAGTTTTGAAAATTATTAAATTTATTTAAAAAATGAGAATTAGACATATAGCTAATCATAAATATGTAAAGGAAAGGAATTTAGCATTTTTCATTTTCTAGAAATTTGTGGTTTCGCAGTGAAACCGATGAACGGTTAACGGGCCATTTTTCCTCCGTATAAGTTATCGTTGAAATGCAATTTAAATTATGTATTTAATTTATAAGCATACGTGAGTATTCAGGATATTCAAATTTCATGAAATTCAATATTACTTTCAAAGATTCAATTTTAAAAAATATGAATTTGTGCAAGAACCCTCTTTATTTTGTTTATCTTAGAGATCGAAATAATTTAGCTCTTGCAATGTCGATATCTTCCTGAACACTAACAATATTGAACTGGAATTTTTATATAAGTTACCCTATATATCTGACTCTTAAGTTATGAAAAAAAAATTACGGCACGTTTCGCCCATGCGCAGTAAAAAAATGATCAATGAGTGGTTTCACTGTGAAACCAATGAATGCGAAAGGGTTAAAATGGAATCAATGTGTTGTCACGTAATTCACGTCAAATGCACCTGAGAAGCTGTGTATATGGTAGGAAGAAAATGAAAGTGACGTCAGAGTATAGCGTAAAACGATAAGAAGTTCGACGTTAGATGTCATGTGTCAGTAAAGTAGCGAAAATTCAAACCAGCTGCCTTGCGTGGTGCAGACTAATTTGTAAAATTAAATTTTCTTAAGGCTCATATTTAAAAAGACAAATTTAAAACGAATTAAAATATCTGTATCAAAACATCTGTCTATTTACCATGATCAAAACAAATATTTAAGATTCAGTTCAACTTTTTCATTTAACTGTCTTAAAAGAGACGGAATAAAATCTTCAAAAGAATTTCAATTTTATCATAATGCATGTAAATTTTGAAAAATAATCTTATATAGTTACCTGTAAAATTTTGTTTATCCTGCTCCTTACCAGCCAATAAATATATGTACATTTACGTGGATTTTTCAAGTCTAATAACAAGCCTAAGAAATCTTGAGAAAAAGATCCTATTTTGCTATTTATGTTATATAGCATATAGAATTTCGGTCTATCATACCTGCATATTTGAAATGAAATTCTATTTAATAAAATTCGCGGAAGCGGGGAATATTTAGAATTTATAGACATATTTATATTCGCTTGTATTTTCTAATCTACAGAATTCTATAAATTTTTAAACGCATTATATATTTAAATCTTTTATATTATATTTTATATTTTTAAATATTATATATTTTATTTTTAAATGCATATAAAAAGCTTCCAAATTCATTCCTTTCGAATTTCGTCAGCAAATTTAACTGTTAAAGATACTGAAATATCAAAATAATACCAGAGGAATACGAAATGCAACAGGAGTTGAACTACGGAATAAGAATAATTCATATTAAGAATTGCTGAAAATTAAATTCTAATTTCATGTTATTATTAGCCAACTTATAGAACACGAAACTATGTTAAATAAACTAAAAGAAACTGAAGAAGAAAATAACATCCATAATTAAATCACTTACAATTTCTCGACCAAATTTAGCTGTTAAAGATATCAAAACAGGAAAATACTCTTGGAGAAATCCCATAAAAGTTAAAAAAATAAAATAAGATAAAGTATTCTTAAGATTTCTTGAAAATTAATGTGCAATTGCTTTTATATTTCGTGCATCCAACTGCTATAAAACAATTAAGGGAAACTATTACAAACATCAGTTTCGGCATAATTCTAGTCTTTCTCGATGATCCGACCACGTTTCAAATTACTCTGAGGTTAAAAATAGCTTACTTCGTCAATGGAATCTAATTTAATCGCTTCTGTTTACTTACCCCCAAAAGTTTGGCAATATTTGTTTAATTTAAAAGAAGTGAATGCAACAGTTTGAAACGCTAAGCCTAACAAACGGAAGCAAGAACGTGTATTCTATAGGAGCTTCAAATTGCGCTGCAAGTAATTTTAAACCTGCATTACACTTAAACCTTTTAGAAAAGATTCTCTTGACAATAAGCAAATTCAACAGATAATTAGCTAATTTTAATTTCTTATCCGGGACAAAGGGCCGGGTTATTGTCCCCCGGAGAAACTGAACGGCTTTAGAGTAATTATCTCAAACAATCAACAGACTGGAGATTCTCGCAAGCCGTTCTTTAAAAACTAGAGAAAAAACACGCCGCATGTCAGCGCATAACGGCACTATCTCTCCACAAAAGATAATGAATTGCAAATAACTAAGATACTTAGCTTAAATTCAAGGATTGGGCAGTCCACTCCTACTAATGAACTGCATTCGATCGCGCAACTAATTCCGTAAGTCAACATGACGTAATTACACAGTGCGCTAATTTGTTTAAGTACAGACTTTAATCTAATGGCGGCTATTCAATCATTCGGTACAAACATGCGTCGAGTCATTCAGAAACCGTTATTTCAAGAAATTTGCGAACTCGGCGAAGAGAGTTGCCTTCCAGGTGAGAATTTATTAGGGTGAATAAGTTTGCGAAAGGCGGGACTGTCACCTCAAAATATTGCCCAATTAGTACGGATGGTAGCATTCTTGGATGCTTCAGTACTCAAG